>VCJN01001856.1:0-272372 GCA_006384855.1 Tetraselmis striata
CGCCGTGCAAGGGACGCAGCAGGATAGATGACCGGGTCAAGCGGTTTGGCGCCGTAGGGGGCTGCCGAGGAAACATACGCAGCAGCGGGGTCAGCGGGGGACGGAGCACCTGCGGGCGGGTGTTTCCGGCGAGGGCAGCGAGCTTCACAATACCGGCATCCGATACTTTCTTCCTTCCAAGAAGGCGAGGCAGCCGTCTGCCGCTGCGTCAGGCCTTGTGGCGCACCCTGCGCATTTAGAGGTAACAAGGCAGGCAGGCGGAGCGCGCGGCGGAGCTATCGCCGCGCAGAGAGCGGCGCAACTCCGCGGAAGAAGGAACGACCTGCTCCGCTGACGACCCAGCGAGGAGCTGGTGCCCAGCGAGGAAACACTGCGCGGGGCAGTGCATACGCCACGCGGCCTCGGGCGGAGAACGAAGGCGGCCCTGCAGGAGTGGAGGGGGCTCGTACAATGCAGGCGTCCTCGCGTGGCGTCGAGGGGCGCTTCTCCTCCTGTGCTTGTCCCTTACAGGTGGCGGAGCAGGTATCCCCCCCCCCCCCCCCCCCCCCCCCCGGCAGCTGATAGTTCAGTAGTTAGCACTACAGCAATGGGGCGGTGTCGGTTCTCTGCAGTGCGGGTATTGGCACCTTTGGATTTGGCCTCATGCGCATTGACGCCACCGCCCCTGACCCGATTTGTAATCGTAGGCGTCGCTCAAGAGCAACCGGACAGTCCACGCAGTTGGGGCCCGTGGCAAGGTTGGCGAACGTCAGGTGCGGCTCCTGCCAGAACTCCGCCGATTCCCTCCCCCGCTCGTCTCCAATAGGGGGAAAGAACACATCAGAGAAAAGTGCTGCACAGCTCGAGCGTGAGCACCGCTGCGGTGATTACAGTCGCTATGCGGCGGCTTGAATTGCAGCGATAACACAGCAGCCAAGCGAAAGTATTTGTGTCAATATCACTGGGTCGGCGGTGAAGGACTTGCAATTATTTTGGGTTGGCTGCTGTACCTCTCGCAGCAGGGCGTTTACTCGCGCGACTTCCGCGACGACGGGGCTGAGCGTCTTCTGTGATTGCGAGTGTGCTCAGGAAACTGAAAGACGTCCTGGAAGCAGCGCCAAACACCGACGATGGCGAGGCGGAGCTCACGATTATGCGCCGCGCAAGTAGCAGCTCGGCCGGCAGCCCCCCCTCCCCTCGGGAGCCGAGCAGCAGCAGCGACAGCAGCGGTGGCAGCAGCGGATTCCAGCGGGCAGCGACTCGGACGGCGGCAGCGCCGACAGCGGAGGCAGCAGCGGCAGCGACAGGCCGAGGAGCAAGTACGATCCGGTGGAGTACGTTCCGGAGGACCAGTCGACCTGGACGCTGGACGGCTCGAGCTCGGTGCTCACCTTCGGCGCGTCCGCGCCTGCCTCCGCCGGTGCTGCCCTCGGGGGGTGGCGCGCCACCGCAAGCTGCAACAGAACGACCCAGAGCTCGCTCAGTCGGATTACTTCGCAACTCTCGCATCGGAGCTCGCGGCAACGCTCAACATATTTCCCGAGTGGATACTATTCAACAACATCCGCCGAGCTGGCGACGAGGTGCTGTACGACGTCCAGGTGCTGCTTCCAGCAGGGATGCCGCAGAGCAACGTCGAACTCCATAACCACGAGCCTCGAGAACCCAGCCAGCTTGACCTGTCGATCCCGTTGGAGAGGACAACACCCATCACAGTGGGCGTCATCGACAACACCGACCTCTTCCCCGTGCCTGGCGCGACGCCGGCGCCCACGCTTCCATTCATCCCCTTGCCGACCACGCTAACACCCACTTCGACCCCACCTCCACCTCTGCCGATTGCACCCCCGCCCCGAGGTCCCGGCCCCCACTCCCCCCAGTAGTCCGCCCCTGTACGTGGGAGGCCCAGTGACCCCGGCCCCCACCCCAGCCTCCACACAGCCTGTGGGCGAGCAAGGCGTGGATGGCGGCGTGCCGCCCGGCGACGACGGCAGCGGCGGCTTGAGCACAGCCGGCTTTGTCGGCATCATCGCGGCGGTTGCGGTCGTGATCGGAGCATCCATCGGCCTGTCCGCCTACTTTAGCTACAAGAAGAAAAAGCAGGCCCGCCTGCACCACCGGCACCTGGACCGCAAACGCCGCCTCCGAGGCCAATCGCGGCGTAATCACCCCCATCGGCGGCTCCACCGCCACCACGCCCCGCGCGGCCATCACCACCCCCCGGAACGTCCTAACGTACACGTCACCAGCTGGCGCACCGACACCCCGGTCGCTCGACGACCAGCCAGTGAAGCAAACCGCGGTGCTCCGGCCGACTGCGGGCGCCATTCAGCGCGAGGAGTTCGAGGCGCCCAGCCCCATGATGGCTAAGTCGCCCGAGTACGACGCGCTCAAGAACCTCTCGATGAACCAGAGCGGAGTGCTGAACGTTCCCGTCGACAATCCCTCGCCGGGCTCAGCCAGGCATGCGCCGCAGAGCCCTGCCAGGGACGCGGATAAACCCTCCAGCAGCAGGTTCTAGTAGCAGACATGACTAGGACCGGCGAGTGTTGCGGCTGCCCGCATGCACGGGATGGCATAGATTGCCCAGATGGGCGCCTTTTTCAGTATCACTTCATTCCTTCATGCGCTGCTGTCTGAACGGCACGCATAGTTCTTAGTCAATTGTTTCGTTGGCATGAGAATTTGTTTTAAACTTGGCATCGCTGCTACTTCACTAGAACCGCGTGCTCATGAACCTCAACCATATATTCATGTTCCTTCAGTGACCTTCCCATTCAATTCCGCAGCAGTCACATCGGGAAGTGAGAATAACAAAGAATAACATAAGAGTGCATGTTACGTCCACTTGCAGCCAGCAGAGTACCACAAGAGAGCGTAGCGAAAAGCTGGCTCTTCAATTTGAGGGATTGGCCTCATTAGCTGGGATTTGGTGAAGCACAAGCCAAGAATCGTGCAATTCGGCCCGTGTCTAATCTCCGCCCATAACCCGTACTTCCACCATCTTCCAAGATTGTCGCAGCTGCCCATCATCTCATCGGCTCCCAACGCACCTACATGCCACCCCACCTGCCGGCACCGGTCTCTATCGCAGGAATATGGATATGTACATAATCTATGCGTATATGGCAGTGCGGTGGATGGCGGGTCGGCCGCGCATCTACATGTGGTGGTTGACAGTGTTCCGATTCAGCCCGGTTCTTCTTTTTCGGCTCAGAAATGGGGCGGCACACTGGGGCAACCAGCACAGCTCATACTATATCCTCCTGCAAGATATATGTAGGAATGCATCAAGCGCTATATAGAAGCTAACTAAGGTGTGAGACGAAAACCGCATTCTAGAGGCCGGCGGTACGATGCTTGAGGGGTATAAAACAGCCACCTGGGGCAACGACCCCCGCTGGTGCACCCCGGGGATTGCGGCGACCGAGGCGGAGCGCAACAAGCTAGCGGCGGACCGGGTGTCTTCCGTCCCGGTGCATGGTGTTCACCATGTATACCCTTTTGTGGTTGAAGACCGCGGCCGCCTCGGAAAATCCGCTTTAACGGTGGTCTACATCTTCGCAGTGTTACTTGCTGTGCGCAACTTCCCTGGCGGTCCTTCCACCCCGACTTCATGCTTCCTTCGTGGATAGTCTGGCCCTGGCTCTTCGAAACTTTGTTGCCAGCCAGCCCGCTGAGTTCCGCCATCACGTGTCGCGCACGCGCCCGGGGTTGTTGCAGCGAGTCTCTGCTTGCGTGCATGGTACCTTGGGCGGCATTCTCTATGCCAGAGTGTAGACGGCCAAGTCTGATGCGTTTGCCCGTGCTCATTCCGCACCCTCTTCAATTGTTGAAGTGGACGTTTTCTATTGCCTATTCGGGTGGTGTCCTGATTCGGAATATTCGGGTGGTGTCCTTTTGCAGCTAGCTCATGTAACTATATAGTATAAAACAGCTGAGATAAAGTGAGCCTGCCGCACGTGAAGTACTTCTCATCGATGATCACAGTATTCTCAGTTGTCCTCCCTCACACACATGCCAACGCTGTGACAATGGTCTGCAAGGGAAATCGTGGAGTACCAGTGTGGGAGCGGAAAGCATGCGGCAGCCATTCACATGAAACAGTAAGTTTGTTGTGAACAGAGCGCACGGCGTGCGGTGTGTCATTATAGGTCATTATCTATACATAATAACACGCATAATTCCGGGTGCCGGCGCGGAAATCAATCACACAGCGAATAAGCACCGGCCCTACCTGTAACAATCGAGGCGATCTTTGTCTCAAATGAACAACTCTTGCCACATGGCAGCATTATATGGCACATATACTCGTAGACTCAGGTACACATCGTACTATTATTTGTACACATAGTCCTCGTACTAATTCGTAGTATATATCGTACTCATAATTGTCGCATACCACTAACAGGTCAAATACAGACAAAACTTTAAGCCGAATTGTAGCGAATGTTCTTACATGTTGCACGCAAGGCCGATTCGAGGCCGCCTGAAGATAAGGGTTTCTCATAGGGGCGTCGGCACCCATAGTAACACATGCACGTATACCTATGGTTCGCTGCACAGATGGGTAGAGGCGGAGCAATAGAATTGTAGAAGTGTAGACAGTCAGTTGCGACGGGCGCATCACTGGCCGAGGGCCATGACCCCATGGACCCCAATTGGGCATGCATAACATACACACCGTGCAGACAGACAAGGTACACTGTATTTAGCGACCTGTCTGTTGAGGTCGGCATCCTGGGTTCCATAGTCCCGTGAGACACGGTACTAGTCAGCGCGTGACATTACCCGTGAGGCCTTTGATATGCACATTCAAACACACCCCAGCAAAGCTGCGGTCGACCATGAATCCCATGCGCCTCTCCGACGGCGCGTGGCGTCGCGAGCACAACTTGTGCAACCTTCCCCGGGGCCTCATCGACGTCCTCGTCATCAAACTCCACACCTCCGGCGCGGCGGCCACCGTCCTCGTGCCCTACCGGCCCGACCGGAGCTGGCACCATCGCCTCTCGGAAATGGCATCCGAGGTGGTTGTCTTCCCGCCCTCCCCGGACCTCTTCGCGCCCGGCCGCCTTGGCCATGACGCGCACTCTCACATTTAAGGGTATCGCTCTGACACGCGGCAGGATCGGGCAGACCCCCAGGTGGGTGCGACTCGTCCCACGGCCCAGACGCCATGCGTTGCACCGGTCGAAACGCTCAGCTCTTTATCGCCTTGGTAGTCGATAACCCATGAGGGAAACGTTTGCCGTTGGAATCTGCATGCCGGTGAGCTGAGCCGTCCCCGTCGGTACCCGCATCGAATGAGTAACTTTTAGCGGTGCACCTATGCGATCATGGCAGGAAATTGATGAGCTTGTAGCCCCCCGGACTCATGTTCGTTGGGGGACCACCAGCTGCACGAGCCACCCAAACCAGGAGCCCTGCGTCTCCCCACACGCGGTCTCCTCGCGCGCCGCCAGCTGCCGCAGCCTGCGCGCCTGCTTCAGGCGCATCCTCTTGGGAACGTCCGCCGCCGTGTAGCCGCTGCCCCGGCGCGCGGCAACCACCGCCCGCACCGCCGCCATCACGGACGCGACGTCGCCCGCGCCTGGCGACGCGGCGTCCACGACCGCGCAGCGCCCCTGCACCTCCACTAGCAGCGCCCGCAGCGCCTCGGATTGCACGCCGTCCAGAAGCTCCCCCGGCTGCACGCCTTCCGCCTGCGACACCCGCCCGCACATGCGCAGCTCAGTCAGGACTGAAAGTAAGGGCTCGACCTACGCTATTCAACTTACAAGCGAGCCGGCCTAAATGTAAGGCAAAGTAAAGCGACCCTCAGAACTGTTTGGGGTGACACTATCCCATCTTCACAAAGTTCAGCTCTTAAAACACCCAACTCGCTACACTATCCCAAGTGAATAAGCTCGAAAACATATCTTAGCCCTCCACATACAGATGTTACGACTGGGGACCATGCCAATCAAAAGGCTGAAGTTGCCTTCATTCCACTGGCGCATCGGCCACCAAAGTGCGCTTTACAACCCTCCTGCGCCAGTGTGAAACGGGACCTTACTTCGCTAGCGTGGTGAAGGCGGACTTCAACCAGGCTGGTCTAGTTATGTTAACCCAGCTCCGAATGGACGTGCGCACAGCCATGGCTCAACCCGCATCGTGTCATCGTGATCGCTCATCCACACTGCGTGTACTGTTCAGGTTCAGTAGGGGCGTACCCTAAGGACATCCGCGTGCGTCCACACGAGGATGACTCGCTCCCGGAAGCATCGGTGGCCCAGAAGCTCCCGGAGCGCATTCAATGCCTCAAAGTCGCCCTTCGTGAGGCGGGCCGAGATGTCCAGCGTGACCAGCACGGCGTCCAGGCCCCCATCCGTAGCCGCCCCGGCCGCCGCCATCTGTATGCCCCGCTCGATCTCTGCAAAGCGCAGCCAACCCACCAGCGTCATCAGCCGAGCCCCTCGTTGTGCCGTCCCATCACCTAGTAGGCGGGGTGATGTGTCGGGCCGCTCGGCCGGGCGCTGCCAGCATGCGCTTGCCTTTCTCTGCCTCAATGCTGCCGCGGCCTTCCTGGGCGCCCAGCCCCGGCGTGTCAACCGCAGCCAGCCGCCCTTCCACGGCCGCGTGATCCCCCTCCCGCGACACGGCCCGGTGGCACTGCGTGGTGACGCTGCATAATCCTCGCCCGGTGGGGAAGGCGGGCCACCCCAGCAGGGCGTTCCCGAGGGTGCTTCGACCTGTGCCAGTCTTCCGGACGGAAGCCACCGGGCCAGGTGCAGAAACAAGCCAGGTTCATATTCGGGCACATGTGTGTCATGCGTGGTTGAAGATTATACGTCTCGCTCAGAAACGGCACTACACGACAGCAAGCACCGCGTTCAGTTGCCCCAGCGCTGCCTTGCGTCACCTTTCCGACGAGCAGCAGCGTGGTCGAGCGATCGGTGGTGATGCACGGGGCACGGTCCGGGCCGCAGTCCACGCGGATGGAGACGTCGGCGCTGTCGGCCGGGAGCGCGTCGCTATGCGTAGCCATCCCGCGAGCAGGCCCGAGCGAGGGGAGTAGCCTTCGCAGCCAAGGGATGGCTTGAGGAAGGGCGCCTTCCAATCTGCGGGTACAGGCCCTACATATCTAGATTTGCAGCTAGCTGGAGAAAATATGCTGTCGATGGTGCTGCCTCGTTTCGCTGGGGCGGGTGATGAGGATCAGCAGCAGGCGCGCGGGTCGTAGTCTCCAGCACAATGCGCCGGTGATGGCGGGCCCGCCGCAATTGGACCGGACCTGCTGCGCGCGGTCGGGGTTTTTGCGGTTGTTTTATTGCCGATCGGCGGATGAAGCAATGTTTAAAAAATGGCGCCGGCGCGCAACACGGCAGCGCGTGAGCGTGCGGGCCGCGCCGCAGTAGTAGTCCAACGCGCGCATATCATGTCGTACAGGGTATAGGGACGCTGCGCTGCGAGGATTGCACTGTAGCCAGTCCTGTCCCGGGCCGGCCCGGCCCAGGGGCGGAAAAACAATCATCACGACCAGCAGCAGCATCAAGGGCCGGAGCGCGCGGGCGCGCGGAGTTGCCCCTCTCTACAAATGTCCAGTAAATCCGAGTCTTTTCGAAGAGATGTGCAGCTGAATTTTAGCGACTAGGGTTTATGCCCTGACAGTCACCCTGCTATAATTATAATGTCGCACATTGTTAATGCACATGTCGCCCTTTAGCATCACAGGATTTACTCAAGCCGTGTGACCTTAACAACTGTGCTATACATATATGCTTGAGTCAGTGGTTGCGGTGGCGCCAATGAACAAAACATACAGGCGGCGTTTCATCAAGGCCGCCATCAGGCCGGTGCCCTCCACAAGGCAGCGGCCCGGCACAAAGAGCGGAGTATCTTGGGTGCGGCTACTACCTGGGGCACCACCCCCACCTTCGCGTGGTGGGCGTATCGTTGGCAACCCCTTAGATCTGTGCCCGGCTAGACGCGGCAGGGCGGCGAGTGGGGTGGCCGGTTGTGGCGTGTCCTCGGATCATACGACGACCGGGGAGCCCTTCAGGGGGCTTGTCAAATAATACTCGTAGTCCCGGTAGCGCATGTTGGCGCCGCCGGGCAGCAACCCTGCGCGGGGGGCTGCTAAAAACCATTCCTGCGCGGCATCGGCCTTGCATCGGCCTCCCCGAGAGATTCGCCTACGGGTGGGGACCGAGGGGATTGTGTACGACTCGGACGGGGGCAGCCTACTCGCGAGGGTTGTTGAATAAAGAAAATTGTGTTCGCGTACCTCGGTACGGCCCGTGACCGACCTGCAAAAATCCGGAGTACCCCTCAACCTGTATGGGTTTCACCTGAGAATCACTCGAATCCCGGCATAATACGGTGGAATGTTCGGTGGCGCCCTGCAGCCGACCCGTTCGAAACACCCGGGGGAACCTCAGCCGTCCAGTGAGAACGGGCGAGACAGGGCGGCGATCGCGAGGAGCAGACGGATGCCGCCCCTTAATGGCGGTCGGGCGTTCGGGGGCGGAGAGGCGGGGCATAGCTGCGACTCAGGGGCCAGGAGACGGGAGCCGGAGTGCTCTGAGGGAGTCGCGGCCATGCAGCCGGAGGAGTCAGCCGGCGGCGGCATCCCCGTATGACCCTAGACGGGCGGCTAATAACAACGAGGAGGCGCGCTGCGGCGGGGAGCGGCGCGCATGCGAGCGGGACCGGCCTGCCGAACAAGCGACGACTCGCGAATGAAGAGGGGGCGGGGGGGGGGGGGGGGGGGGGGGGGGGTTGTGCTCGCCTTTCCCTCCAGTCCCCCTGGGGATCCTACCGCAAGGGCTCAAGCGAGGGCGAGATGGGGGCAGCATCGGCGGTGGACCGCGGCCGAGGCCGGCGATCAACGCGCCGCGACATGCGGGATACTTTTGGTGGCAGGCAGTAGAGCCAAGACGCAGCACGGCGACCGAAAACTGCCGGTGCATTACCGATGTTGTACAGGAAAGAGCGAGAACTGCATTCGTAATCCCCATTAGTATTGCCAATTAATAGCGGTAGTAGTTGCTCGCTCGTATTCGCGTCTACCCGTAGTTATCCGGACAATAACACTTATATTGATCACATGATGGAAGGAGGTGGGGTTTGACTGAAACGAGAGGATGGCCGGAAGCCTGACCTGAAATAACACTATATGTGCTCCCTACTATGTTAGCATGCGCATAATTAGGGCGCCCTAATAACAATACGAACAGTATGCTAGCACGTTGTATTCAATTTCAATTTCAATCGTGTGATGCCCCGGCTCCGGAAGCAACCGGGGCCCATCCATGGTGCATTGGCGGCCTAATGGTGTCGACTAGTTGCGTGCCCATGCCGCGGAAGCGACCTGGCTCAGTGTGCAGTGGCGGCCCGATAGCACCGACCAGCAGCGTGCTTGGGCCGCGGAAGCAAAAGGGGCACCGAGTGCAGTGGCGGCTCGATGATGCCGACCGACTGCGTGGGTAGCCCGGGGGCGGCAAACAACGGTGGCCGGTCATTGCCGACTAACTGCGTGCATGGGCTGAGAGCGAGGGGCGGCCCGGTTGTGGCGCGGAGCGCGTTGAGGCTGGAGATGCCACCGGCGCGCATGGATTGTTTTTGCCCGGAAATCGCGGCCTTCCTCGACAGCGAGCCAAAGGTTGGCAGCATATGGGAGGCTCTTGTGTCGCAAAGCCCCAAGAGCCCCCCCCCCCCCCCCCCCCCCCCCCACCCCCTCCCCCAATCAGACTATATGTCGTCTGTGCGGGACGCCGATTGTCGGCTAGTGAAACCGGCGCATGGTGCCCTCTGGACGGTAGTCGTCGACCGCTTCCGGCTAGCGACTCAGCGAGACATGTCCTCGAGTTGGGCGGGGCATCAATTCTGACTTCTGAGTGGCTTGTACACCAAAGACATTTCATGTCCTGAAGATACGAGCTCTGCCGCGGCGCGACCCTAGGGTGGGTGCGCCACGACAAAGGAAGATGGGGACAAACAACCTCCCTGGTGCTTTAAAGCACACGGCGAAGCAGCATGTGGCTACCCATGATGGCTGCGTCGAGAACGTACCGCACGCGCGGTGGTGCCGTACGGGCGTACGGCAGCTTCCGCCCGTGGCAATGCGTCGACGATGAAAATGTCGAGTTGTTGCTAGGCTCATTCAGCGCCTCGGTAGATCGGGTACGCCACGTAGCTAGATACACGTGGATTCTAGTGCCATACCGCGCCTGCTAAGTAGACAAGCAAGGTTGGGGAAACCCCAAATACAAGCTAGTGGTAAACAAAATGTGGTGTCTCCGACTAGACTGATATGATGTTGCTGCGAATGATGATGATATGATGTGACGATAGTCGCTACGGGACCATACCGGGCGGCTCTATTTGAAATTTCAACGTTGAGTTTGGTTTTGCCAATGCAGATCTCGCATTAAGCAGCTTTACACGGTCAAGAGCCGAAAGTTCAGTGAATGCGTGCAGGGAAAACGAAGTAAAGGGGGGGGGCGGGCGTTGTGTGAAACACATCGAAACTCGAAGATGGCAGGCTCGCTTGTTACAGCTGCTTTTATGTATGCTCATTTTGGACACGAAGGGGCCCATCGACGGCGGGTGAACTAGTAGCCGTACTGCTCCATCAACACATACACGCAGCTAAAAAACGGTTGGGGAAAGGAGGAAACCCCAAAACTAGTTTAGAATATTTAATAGTCGTCACTTTTGCCAGCAGGGAAGAGCGAACGGAGAGAGCGGCGCATTGCCGAAGCATGGGTAGCGCCAACATGTCACCTAGGAGGCGCCGGAAGGGCCACCGCTGCGGAGTCATGTTGAACTTGGAAATGGCGAAGAGGCGCGATGTGGCAGAAGAGGAATCGGGCGCCATGGGATGGGAGAACGTCATTGGGTGGATGTAGGTCATGTAGTCAGAGACGACGTCGGAGTACTTACGAGCCCAGCTGCCCATGTAGCGGATGTGGGGTAGCGAAACACCGATGGCGTTGGCAACTTAGGCCGCACCCTTCCGGGGGTGTGAGAGTTCCATGAAGTGCCGGCAGAAGGCGCTGCACTGACGAGACGAACGGCCGTAGAAGGCCACTCCGTCATGGAGGTGGCTGTCCAGGAGGACGAGTGCTCGGCATGCGTGAATGCCCCAAAAATAGAGTCGGCCAAGGTAACAAAGGACTTGGGGACTGACTACCTGTAGTCAATGAGGTGCCGGAGCAGGAATCGAGCAACGTGGGGGTGCTCGCCCACGGGAAGGAGCATGAAATGCATATCGTCGGTACCGCGCTTTATTGCGCGGCCCTAGTTCTCGTGCGTGATAACTATGCACACTGATGTTGTACGAATCGACGGGTACGACATGGACTCGACATATGACACACCAATAAGCCCCGGGGTGAAAAACCTGAATAAGTCGACGACCGCGGCCACGAGGGCGCGAAAGTCGTACCGGTACTCGGAGAGCGGTGTAGCGATGATAAACTCGGCACGCCCGCCAACCGGGTAAGCGACATCAACGGGTAGGGATACGTAGGGCAACCGCACCCACGCGGCGTTGCCGGAGCATTAGCCCTCTACGAAGCAGCCGGGAGGTGCACGCTATCCTTAGCTATTGGGTCGATGTTGTCCAGCTTGGAGAAGGTGTAGTTGGCAGAAAACTAGGGTTGCAGCGACTTATCCCCAATGTGACTCCGCTCGCCGATCCATGCGACGTCTCGAACGGCCGTCGCAGTAGTCGCGGTAGAATGATGTTCTCCTAGTCGTGGCAAAACTCAGCGAACATTTTCAACTTCCCGGTGTAGCTCCTGAGGGTCAGCTCGGTGAGGGAGCCAGAGAGAAGGTTGAAGGCCCGTTGTCCCAACTCGTTGGACCCGAAAGCGTCATTAAAACGCGCGGAGTAAAACTACTGACGCCACCCAAAGGGGGGTCGCTGCGAGCTCGTCAATCATCCAAGTACAGCGTTTAATAGAGGTGGTGAAATGGGGGCCGACAACTGGAAAGATATTCAGCGGAATTCGCCATGTCGTTGGCGCATTTGCACCATGATTGCTGGAAGGGCTGGACACGGTGGATTTGCGGGGCAAGGTTCCGGATAGGCGGATAGGAGGGCCGCCCCGCGCGCCCGTCTACTCGCTTGTAGCGCACGCGCGTAACGTATGCGCGGGAATGATGGTTGTTGCGAACCAGTTGTAACCCGTAGAGTAACAATCGAAGGACGCTAGGTGAAAATGGTATGGGAGACGGGTTGATGATGAGCCGTCGGGTGAATGCGTGCGGATGGTTTAGTTGCACTCAGCTGATACTGCATGGGGCGCCGCACCGAGAAAGGTCTAATTGAGTTTGTAGGGAAGGGGTTCCGGACCGGACAAGGGCACTCATCTTTCCGTTGAGCTGCCAACAACGGTTCCTTGTACGGCGATCACCGAAATGTGGCCTCGCATAGCGCAAGCAACTCCGACAGTAGGCACCCCACGCCATCAGTCGCGCTCACATTCGCGCCCACGCCCACGGTCCCCGTCGCGCCCACGTCCACGCCCGCGCCCATGATATGCGGGTGTCGCACGCACGCGTGGAGTAGATGTGGCCTTAGTGCTGCGGGCGACCGACGCTTCGAAAACGCCCGTAGTCATGCCTCATGTCGCCAAAGACGGCCGAACCAAGGTGTTCTGCTACGTGCGGCGGGCTGAAAATGCTGTGCCCGGAATACGTCCCGTAAACCCCATTCACCGTGAACACGTTTGGTCTCGTTCAGCTTCCGGGGGAATAAAGCCAGTGAGACGAAAATGGAACGACTTGTTCATTGCCTCAGCGTGTTTACACGCACGCGCGAGGTAAGGCGCGCAGTCCCGACTAGCAGCAGAGATGGAGGCCAGTGGCTCGTCGAGAGCCACAAACATGGCAGCGGTGTGAGCCCCAAAACACTTCATCCAAAGGTACTTCTCCTAGGCCGGTCATCGTGCTTGAGGAAATCATCCGATAACTCCAATTGTAGTGGAAACATACCATGCACCCGGTTGACCGGTCGAACCTTGTAACTACTAGGCTCTTCTCTCTGCAGTAGTAGCTTTGCCACACCGGGGTAGTCATCCTCGTCACTCGCGAATTTTGAACCGGCACGGCCGCTTTGGGCTAGGTCTAGCAATAAGTCGGGGCGCATTGTGGCTCCCTCGCTGCCCGCCGGTTGCCTCGCGGCGCGCTGGGCGGATCCGGAACCATGTTCCTTGTCTCCCTCGCCATTGCGTCCCACGAGCCGTCAATGATTGAGTAAGCGACGAGGTACACTCAAGCAACAACGCATGCCGAGCATACATGTCCGCTTGAAGCGACTCGAGAGTCGGCGCGACTGGTTCTTCTTCTTTTGACATGGTAACGCTCGGACGTACGGATTGACAAGACTATTAACACTGACTCGAATGGTGAGCCGAGTGTGGTCTTGAAACAATATATGACCTTGCCACAACGGATTACTACGGGACATCAATTGATCGCCGTGTGAAACACATACATCGAAGTGGCAGATGGCGTGCTCGGATGTTACGGGTGCTTTGTTGTTTGCTCGTACTACGCACGCGAAGGGGCACATCGACGGGTGAATGAACTAGTAACCCCTACAGCCTCAACAATACACACAACCAGAAAGCGGTTGGCGGGGGATGAAAAGAAAAGGGAAGATCCCATCGGCTAGTTTAGAACCTAGTGGCAGCGACCTATTGGACGACGATGGCGTTGATGCGGTAGCAGCGATCGATTCTAGCGACATATACCACGCACTACTTCTGTGAACTGTCGCATGTCGTGCAAGCGGCGGGGGTTGTATGTTGCAGTGCATGCATGCTATCTTGGGCGGCATTCTCTCTGAGAAGTGCAGACGGCCAAGTATGGTGCGTCTGCTGGTGCTCATTCCGCATCCTCTTTTCTTCCACCTCGCAGTTGCGTAGTGGACGCTTCCTATTGCCCTTTCGGGTGATTTCCTGATCGCCTTTTGCAGCTCGCTCATGTAATTATTAGTACTTGTGTGACACGCGCTATTGTACTGCTGTACTCCGCCGCTGGTACTTGTATACATCTCGACGTGACTCGCCGGATATCCCGGTAGTAAATCCTCGAATTATTATAGCGACTTCCAGTACTTGTCGTCGGATTATTAGAATTGTCGGATGTACTCGCACCCGTAGTAGCAGATATTGTGGGTGGATTCCCTGTCCTGCTCGTGGCCTGCTGAATATTAAATAAATCCCTGTTGCCAAAGGCTGGAGTGGGTGGGTGGGCAAATATTAAATCCTTTCCATCGTACGGGTAGGGGAGCGGCAGCCTCCCGGCCCGCGCCGGCGGCCATCATATCAGCCTTCCCGACGTGCCCCCTCTGGATACCTGCTCAGTGAGCGCACGCAACTACTGGTACCACGGCAGGTCAGATCCACTGCAGCGTGGCGACGCCGGCTTGGACATCCCTGCCCCCCTGATCGAGACCAACCCTTTCCACCTCGGATCCCACCCATCCCGCCCGCCGCCAGCCCCCGTGTCGAGCGATCTTCCGTCGTGTCGCCGCATCACCCGCCAGCTTTGAGCATTGGCCGCTGCACGCAGTCCAATACTTTACGGTTGTACTTCCTCTCGCTACGGCTCGCAGAAACTCAGCACCCCCGCGGTGCCCGCACGTACCGGCAGCCACACACCCGACCCCAGCCCCCAGCAGCCCACCCCGGCGGCGCACCCAACCCCCATCCACCCCCACACCATCCTCCGCCCGGCAGTCACGCAACCAGCATGGCGAACACCAGCGCACCCTCCAGCGGCGGGCCCCCGCCGCCCACGCCGCCGCCGCACGCGCCGCTGCCGCCGGCGGGGATGATGCCGCCGCCCGGCGCGCACGGCGCGCCGCTTGTGGCGATGCCCCCGCCGCCGCCCGGGGCGGCCGGTGTGCTGGCCCCCCCGCCGCCTGGCCATCCCGGCGGCATGCCGCCCGCACCTCCGCCCGCGGCGGCGGCGGCGGCGGCCGCCCTGGACAGCAAGCTGGTGGGCGAGCAGTTTGTGAATCAGTACTACGCGGTGCTGCGGAAGACCCCGGGCATCCTGCACCGTTTCTTCAACGAGCCCAGCACATTTTGCCACCAGAGCCAGTCCGGCCCCGACGGCCCGCCGGTCTCCGGCAAGGACGCGCTGCAGCGCCGCGTGGCGTGCCTGTACGGCGCCGCCGCCGAGGCCGTGCGCGTGGAGGTGTCAGCCTTGGACGCGCAGCCGAGCGCGGCGGGCGGCGTGATCGTGCAGGTCACCGGCGGCCTCAGCCTGCATGGCGCCCCGCCGCGCCCCTTCGCGCAGACCTTCTTCCTCGCCTCCCAGCCTGGCGGATTCTACGTGCTCAACGACATCCTGCGCTACACCGGCCAGCCACCCAAGACCCCCGATGCCCCCGCCCCGCCTGCGCCCCCACCGGCGCATCCCGCCCCCGCGCCCACCTCCTCGCCGGAGAATGGCCAGCCTGCGTCAGCGCCCGCCGCCCCTGACCCCGCGCAGCCACCGCCGCCCGCCAAGGCCGCGCCTCTTTCTCCGGTGCCGCCCAAGGCTGCCCCTCCCGCCGCCCCCGCTCCCGCCCCTGCCCCCACCCCCCAGCAGCCGGCCGCCCCAAGCTCCCCCGCCAAGGCGAAGCCCGCGGAGGGCGACGCGCCCGCCCCAGGGTCTCCCCCGCCCGGAGAGCCCAGCGCGCCGCTGACCTACGCGCAGCGCGTGGCGCTGGGCGAGCGCCAGCGCAAGGCGGCTGCGGCAGCGGCGGCAGCCGCAGCGGCTGCGGCCGCGGCCGGTGGGGGGGCGGAGGAGGCGGAGGGGGAGGCACCCCCCGCTGCGCCCGCCGCGCCCGCGTCCCCCGCCCCCGCGTCCCCCGCCCCCGCCGCGCCCTCCCAAGCGCCGGCGGCGATGCGCGAGGAGGAGGCGGTGGCGCCGCCGCCGCGCAGCAGCCTGGGCAGCAGCGTGTTTGTGCGCTACCTGCCCGTCAACGTGGAGGAGGACCTGCTGGTGAAGGAGTTCAGCAAGTTTGGGCCGCTGTTCCCCACGCCACAGTGCCCCAAGGGCATCAACCTCAAGCAGCAGGGCAACAAGGCGTACGCGTTTGTGGACTTTCGCACCGCGGAGGCCGCAGCGGCCGCCATCGCGCGCGGCATCACCGTCGGCACCAAGGCCATCACCGTGGAGGAGAAGCGGCCCAGCATCAGCCGCGCCGGGCGCGGGGGGCGCGGCGGCGGCGGCCGTGGCGGCATGGGCGGCCGGCGCGAGGGCGGCCGCGGCTACGGCGGCGGCCGCGACGGCGGCATGATGCGCATGGGGGCGCCGCCGGGGGGGCGCGGCGGCATGGACCGCACAGCCAAGCCCGTCGGCGGGCGGTACTAACCCCCACCCATGGACACCCACGACTTCTAGGCGGCGGGGCCGCGCATAGAGCGGGCGCCCAGCGGGGCGGCGGCAGCGGAGCGGAACAGACAACGGCATATTTTGGCGCGGAGGGGGGCGGCGGCTTGATGGGGGCGGAGCCCTCGTGGGGCAGCGGGGCCTGCAGGCGGTGCGCTCGGCCGCCCTCGAACACGCGCAGCACTTAGACCAGACTATAAACACAACGCAGCAGCCGGCGCCCGGCGCCCCCTTTGCGACTCACTCACTCCACCAAGGCGCAGAAGGGCGGGCGGGAGGATGGCAGCGGCTTTCCTTTGCAGAGGAGAGGGTGGGTTGGGGCGGGGGGGGGAGCAAGTGGCGGAGGGCGGCGCTAGGCTGCCTTCCCCCCGCTCCACCACCGCACGCTCAGCGCCGTCGCGGGTGGCGGCCCCTCTTGTACTATGTAGCTCCGCTGGCGGGTGCCCCGCTGGTGGGCAGCATGAGGCCGCGCGCGGCCAAGTAGCTCCCCTCCCCTTTCCCTCCTATCCCCCCACACACACTCCCTCCCTCCCTCTGGGTCGGATGGGGGCTTCCACCCTCCACCAGGGAGGATGTAAGTAACGACGGACTGCGTTTCATAGTCCCTCCTCCAGGGGGGCAACCCTTCCCGGCCAGCACTCTGCTGTGGATGGCGGGGCGCTGTGATAAGTACGCACTGTGCGGGTACACCGACCGCCACTGCCAACCGATCGACCAAAACAAGCCCGCAAGCGTCCCTCTAATTCGCATTTCTATAGCTCCCTTACAGCGGGCGCCGCACTGATGCTCCGCTGTAGGACCCCGGGCCGTGCTGAGCTTCGGTGGGCCGCACTCATGACGCCACGGAGCCTCTCCGAAGTTGGCTACCTCCCCGGGAACCCCTCCTTCATCCAAATGCGGCTGCAGCCACACACCCAATCCGGCTGGGCTGATGCCCCTCGGCCACCTTGCGTTCTCTGCGCGCCCCCTTGTGCGGCTGCCTGCATCCGAGGTCTCCCTCCCTCCCTTTCTCTCTCTGCGCCTTGCGGGCACACCACAGCATGCGGCCAGCGCATCCCTCCATCCTGCGTGATCGTATCCACAACCAGCGCATTCGTCTCTCACTTCAACCGGTACGGCACCGTGAAAGGAATCGCCGGCGAGTCACAGTGCGGTCGGCTGCAGCCGTGCTTCAATCTAAGGATTCTTCGTGGCTATCGGCCCCTGGATCGTCCACCGTGATACGAGGAACGCCGGATCCCTGCGGGCACTGCTGACCTCGTCGCGGGAATTGGAATCTAGTGAGCAAGCCGTTTCTGGACCACAGATGCCATGGTCATCGTGCATGTTCGCATGCCTTGGTCATCACGCCGGCAGACATGCGATCAGACACGCGCGGCACGCCAGCAAAACAAGGTAGGCCGCAGCTCGGCAATGTCCTCGAGAAGATACTTGATGTCGCCCTGCCAGCAGCCAACACAACCGCCCACCGTGAGGAAGAGACCTGCACAATTATGCGCCTCAGTACCACCGACCCTTCTGGATATCTTGCGAATGGGAGGCACCAGCGCGGCGTGCGCGGGAAGGAAGGGGGGGCTACCTGTCAAAGATGTGGGCCAGCGGCAGGGAGGACAAGAACACGTCGTTGGGGCCGATGCCCTGGCCGAGGGTGTTGCCGAGGTGAATGCCGACGCGGCCTTGATCTCGGCCATCAAGTTGCTGTGCTTGATCGTGACGCCCTTGGGGTCGCCAGTGGTGCCCGAGGTATACATGATGGTGCACAGGTCCTTGGGGTCACACTCCACTTGCGGCACGGGGTTGCTGGTGCCGGCCTCCAGGAGCTCATCAAAGGAGGCCAGCTCTATGCCCAGCGCTTTGACAGCCTGCGGCGCGGCAGCAGGTCAGGTACCACCGCAGCCATGGGCCTCGGGATGGTCACTCAGCTGAAGGCTGAGGCTCGCTCGACAGAGCATGCCAGCGCCCACGAACACACACACCTCCTGCGCCTCACTAGTTGCCTCGCCCCAGAAGACCACTAGCTTGAGCTGGTCCTTGACGGACGGCAGGGCCGACGCGCCATCCTGCGTGATCGCATCCACACGCAGCGCATTCGTCTCACTTCAACCGGTACAACACCGTGAAAGGAATCGCTGGCGAGTCACAGTGAGGTCGGCTGCAGCCATGCTCCTCGTCTCAGGACTTCGAATTCTTCGTGGATCTCGGCCCCTGGATCGTCCACCGTGATACGAAGAACGCTGGATCCCCGCGGGCACTGCTGACCTCGCCGCGGGAATCGGAATCTGGTGAGCAAGCCGTTCCTGGACATCGAGTCTCGGCCTCGCCGTATGCGCCCCACAGATGTGCGTTCACTGTCGCTGCCGTGCTCTACGCATCATTCCACCTTCCCGTGTAACCAGCCCTATCACAGATGGTCAGATGCTGGACTGATTCCCGCGCTTCTTCGTTCTCTTTCCCTACGTTGGTGTGGCTTAACGGTCTTGTGCCTGGCATCCATTCCGCTTCACAACCAACTGCTGTGCAATGAGCCTTGAAGCTCGTTCGGACGAACCCGTCAGCTCCCTCGGTCTTTCACTGGTTTCTCATCGGAAGGGGGCTCCCATCCTGAATAAGTGCAGATAAAGTAGATGCTGACGCAGGGATAATCTGCGAGGATTCTTCGAGCAGTGCTTCCCGCTGCTGCTGACCAAAATCTTTGGCTATGGGGGCGGCTCCCTCAGCTGGCTGGCCGCCGTGGCGCAGGTCCCCCCCCCCCTCCCCCTCCCCCCCCCATCCCCGCGTCATCCCTCCGCTCCATCTCTCATGAAGTACATCTTTGGCATTACTAAAGCAGGCATCCATTGACCCATTCTTAAAGCACGGCATCCGCATCGATGGAACATTTCCGATGCACAGATGCGGTGATCTGATAGCGACCTGGTGCAACTGTATATGCACGCTACGATACATCCGCTCTTTCTGATAGCGGAACAAACATGCGGTGATCGCATGCCTGAAATATGCGAGTTGAGCTGAAACATCGTGGCATCAGTGCTTGAGGGTATTCAGCACTACACCTTGCCACACAAATACACACGCGAATCACCTCGGCACTCCCCGTGATGCTGAGGCCCCCGAGGCAGCCAAGCGAATGGTACAAGCAACCCTCAAGGTCCGTGCGGCGACCGATCCTCTCGACAAATGCAGTGAATGCGTGGGATCGCATCGGAAAACCGGAGTATCGCACAGTGTGTGTGTGTGTGTGTGTGTGTGTGTGTGTGTGTGTGTGGGTGGGTGGGTGTTTGTGTGTGTGTTTGGTGGGGGGGGGGGAGTCTTGCACTGAATCTCTATCTGTCTCTCTCTGTCCCCCCCCCCCCCCCCCCCCATCTCTCTGTCTCTCTCCCCCTTTCTCTTGCTCCGTGAAGTCAGCACCATGCAGTGTGTGTCAGTCATATTTAAAAATGCAGAAGGGCGGGGGGCTCCGTCCAGGGCACTGCACTGTGTTTCACGCTGATCATGGGGCCAGATAATGGGTCCGAGCGCGCCATCCGTGCGCCACCACAAGCCAGTCGTGTCGGCCATCCGCCAGCGCTATACCACCCTTCACGCGATGCCGCAAACCACACATTGGCGCAACCGCAGAGCCCAATGGCGCACATTGCCCTAATTGACTTGTTATACCAGGGTTCCGCCAAATGCTTAGGGTACACCACATGCGTTACCATGTGAGCACGCAACTCCCTCTGATCCAAATCGGGGCCGGTTGGATCCGCGCCTCTCTGACCGGCAGCTGTCTGTGGGGGCGGGCTCGTCCTCAGGGCCCATCGGCTCGCGGGCGCATGCCGGAAGTGGCGCTTCCCTCCAGACTCGCTCCGCCCGCGGGGGCCGTCTCGGTTGTAGTGTGGGGAAGCGCGCCATCACATGGCCGCCGCCGCGTCGCCCGCCAGGTCACTGACCCTCCGTCTTGACGGCGCCCTCCAGCTGCTTGACGTCATCGGGGTGCGCCTGCTGCAGCTGCCGGTGCAGCTCCTGCGTCTTGGCCTCCAGCGCCGCCGCCGTCTGCGCGTCGATGCCTGCCGTTGGGTCGCAGCAGCCGCATCATCATCAGCAGCAACATCATCATCATCAGCAGCAGCAGCAGCGCGCGTCAGGCGCCACGTGCGGGGACAGAGTGCCTCCCGGGGCAACACCAGGGGTCTGACCCGCGGCGTGCCGGTGGGTACTGACGTGCACGTAAGTGGTAGGGTCACACGTGTTGGGAGCATATGCGTAACGTTAACGCTGACAATGTGTAGCTCCTCCAGGTTCACCGCGGTCTTGGCCCTCTTTGGCATCATAGACAACAGTTTGGCGGGGGGCAGTCTCATGGCATCATGCCTAGCGCGCACAGAGCGGACGGGGTGCTCGGCGTGGGCGCCCCGCGGGGAGCGTGCAGGCGGAAGCAGGAGCTCTTAGGCTGAGACTCGCATCCCACGAATCGAGTACCACGGGTGCCGACGCCCCTATGATAACACTCATCACAATAAGCCTCGATCCGGGCTTGCAGGCAGCCTAAATAAGAACACTCACCATAGTTTCGATGTGCTTTCGTCTAGATTTGACCTCTGGCAGGCAAGGCGTGTTCCTTTTCGCAGCAGTGTTGATTGGTTTTCTCTTCTTAGGCACGCGTATGCCGAATTCACCCAAATGCGGTGTTGGAAGTCTCGGGGCGGAAGGTGTGCTGAATGAGGCGGTGGCCGTGAGTCGCCGGTGCAGACACGCGAACGCACTGCGGTCGGCAGTCACACGGCAGTCGATGACATGAGACGCACCAGCCGGAAGATCCGATCGGTAGTCCACATGGCATCCTCGCCGGTGGTATGTATGCAACAACAGTGTCAACGGCCGCAAACACAGATTCTGCTCGCCGTGTTCCACAAACACAACGCAGCTCCAAAACCCCGCCAATGTCCGCACGCCGCTGCACACACGATGGATGCCGGAGTGTGTGCGGCCCTTGCTCCTCGAGGACCCTACCCTGCCCTCCGACGGCATGCAGCCCCGTGCGAACACACCGAGCTGCGAAAGGCCGTTCTTCTTCCCGTCGGAATTCTAGCTCAGGCTCGCTATAGGGGAAGGAGGGCGGCGGTGGGCGGGGAGGCGACGCACCGCTGTCGGGCCCGGCGTTGGCACGTATGCTGTTGGCTTGCTCGCGCAAAAGGTGCGCCTTGGCGCCCTCCTAGGGATGCAGTCGCGACAACGGGATCAGCCCCCCTGGACTGGCCAGCTCGAGAGCACAATGGGCTTAATTCCCGCGCGTGCCCCCGTCCCGCCTCGAGGGCAGATGGTGCCGGGGCGCAGCGCGGCGCACCAGCTGCAGGCTGGCGGCGTCGCAGGCATGGTTGAAGGCGGTCCAGCACTGCTGCAGCTTGGCCTGCTCGGCCTCCAGCCTACGGCGCACAGAAAGAGTTCAGGCAGCCTGTCAGCAATACGCGTCCACGTATGCTTGCTGCCTCTAACGCTCTAACGCTAGTCGATGCCCCCCCCCCCCCCCCCCGGCCCTCCTCCCCCGGGTGCCCCCACCACCAACAAACACGGAAACGCCCCACCGTTCCCGGCACGCGCAGACATCACTCACGTGGCTCCGGGGTTGTAGAGGCTCTTGATTGCCACCACCTCTGCTACGGCCGCCAATAGCGCCTGCCGGGAGGAGCGGCGCAGAGACCGGGCGGTCGTCAGTCAAGCCGGAGCATCGGCGGCGCGTCCCCTTCCACTCGCTCCCGCTCGCCCTGCTCGAGCCCGCTTACTCGATGCGCGCGCCGCGCAGTATATCATTCGCAACCGAGGCGGCGCGGCGTCAGCGGGAATTTATCACCTCATAGGTCGGCTGGATGTTCTCCATGGGCAGTGCTGGCGGTGCGCGTCTGCCGCTGATCGCGTGCTCACTTCCGACGGCGGCTGCCAGCGAGGCCCCCCGTGACCGCTTCGCTAGGTGGCCGCGCGCATATGAGTGAGGAAATTGGGTCACTGCTACTATATACTACTGTGCTCTGCTGTGATGCTCGTACCGGAGCGTAGCGTGGTGGAGCGCTGTTAAGCTAAGCGAGTGCTTGGTTGGTCTGCGTGTGGCGGCGACACGTATGGAGGTTGGGGGGGGCCGGGGGGCGGGAGGAGAGCGGGTTCACACAATAATGATATATAATCCTTTGCGTGCATTCTCTTGACGCTCTCCCTGAAACCAAACAGGATAGCGACTAATCCTTATACAGCTACATCAGGAGCGAGCAGCAGCGCAGCAGCATCACCACGCGGCGCAAGGGTTTCAACTGGTGCCAGTCCTGTCCCGGGGGCGAAAAAAAATCACGCGGCGGTGGGGCGCTGCTGACGATGCTATGCTGCTGATCGCGCCTTCTTATGACGATGCTGATAGTATGCTGACGATATATATATATAGAGAGAGAGAGAGAGAGAGAGAGAGACACACATGTATATATACATGTATATATACAGAATCAAATATACACAGATATTTATACACACACACATATATCTGTATTATGCACACAGACATACATATAAGTACATAATAATGGATATGATTATGTATATGTTTTGTGTGTAATGTATATGTGTATATTGCAATTCTTCGACGCGTCTTGTGCATGCCAGCACACGCATCCTTGCAAGCGCGCAAGGCACCTTCTCCGGCATGAAGTCTCTGTTGGACATTGGCGCCACCACGACGCTGCTGCCGCCCCTGCCAATAACAAATTCAGCACTTTGATGACACGTGATTTCGTTGTTAACAGCACATATTATACACTGATACAAGTATACGCACATCAAATGACCTAGAGCAGAGTGACAGAGCAACGCACCGCTTTCTATTAATAGTGAATAGGATAATCATTGGAGTATTGGACACTTTGTCATACTTGTTTAAATTACACAAGTGCTGGTAATAAGTGGTAACAAGCCCACCGCTAAAAGCAGTACTAGGAGGTCAAACAAAGCCGCTTAAGACGGCCCGTCATACGGAGCGTAGCCTCCTCAGTCGGCGGCCACGCTGCTTGAGCCGCTACTTGCAGCAGCACAACAACATGCCTGAGAACGATCATGCGGCTGGAAGACACCGCAGGTAACAAAGTCCAATTGGTTGTCGATAGAATCCGTGAGATGAACATCGGGATGACAGTACTGAACGGTCGTCAATACTGAAAATTGTGTCGGCAATGCTCGCAACAAACGTCGAAACACACAGCTTCCGATACCACTGCAGATAGTCAAGGCAGTAGCAACTGTTTTGTGGACAGTAGTAGGTATGGTGCTAACATTTGTTGCCGCACGCGGTGCGGGGAGATGGACTGTCCTTTTGCGCCCGCATCAACACGGCGTTCGTTCGGGCAGCGGGACAGCGATTCGGGGCTGGCAGAAACGGCAAGCAGCTACGGCCCAGCGTGTGAAGAACGTGCTCGATAGCACTCCAATCACCGCAGCAATTTCATGACATTCTGTAAGCCACCCCTGTTCGGCATCTTCATCAGAAATAGCAAACGAGACGCAGGTGTGTTATGCCATGCCCCAAGACAGTCACACACACACACACACACAGGCAGCCCATCATACAGCCACAGCCAGTGTCCATTTCTACGGTGTGCGACTGCGTACGCTCGTGCGGGGTGAAATTGCAGGCCGTGCTGCGCGTGCCATGTGGCCCCACCTGCTGCCTTGCCATTATATCATGGCAGCGTGTTATCTTGTATGGCCATCATGTTCCTTGAAGACTGTTAGGGTTTGCAGCAAACGTGCGTGTTTGAAGGTAATAGGCGATCTTGATACGGCGCAGGCGAGGGGCTCCATGACCTTGCGGATGGATCTGGACTAGTATGCCCCGTGCAAACATAAGTGGCTGCCACAAAGCATGTATGCAAACCTTGGAATCTAGGAATAGGGGGCAGCATGCCAGGATTGCTTCATAGGGATATTGTGTGACTCCGGTGCTTATAACCAGTGGCATGTATGCGTGCGCACCGTAATTGGAAGAGTTGCATTACAGCATTTCCCTGCCGTGGCGCTCTATTGACATGTATACATATACGCCGCGTTATCACATATAACCCCTACTGTGCTGGGCCCTCACACCAGCAGCACGTTCTTTCCCAGGCTCTTGCCGCTCTTCTGCTCAGCAAAGATCTCCGCCACATTTGACGCGGTCAGGCCCTTCCACGTCTTGTTAATGGCCATCTTGACCTTGCCAGCTGCCACGTCGGCCACAATGCCCTTCATGGCCTCCGCATTCTGGTGGAAAACAAACGTGACCATCTTGGGGGTGCCCTCCTCAACGGAGGCGCCGCCGGTAACAATGCTTGTCACGATCGACCCCTCCTTGAAGACGCCCGCGTCCTTGATATGCTCGGCGTCGGCGTCCGAGATGGTGGTAATGAAGCCTGCATCGAAGCCGGTCTGCGCCTCCCACCACTTCTCGACAGTGTAGTCGATGGGCGTCGCGCCCAGCGCCGTCACAAAGTCCTTCTTGCCGGTGCTGCAGGTGGCGTATACCGTAGCGCCGGCGTTGACGGCGAGCTGTACGGCCAGCTGCCCCACGGCGGTGGAGCCGCCGAAGATGATGACCTTGTCGCCTGCCTTCAGGGTGTTGTAGTCGAACAGGCCTTCATAGGCTGTCTGGCAGACCAGGCCCAGCGACGCCGCGGTCTCCCAGCTCAGCTCTGCCGGCTTGGGCACGATGCTCGAGGCCGGCACCGCGATGTACTCCGCGAAGGATCCGGCGATGGGGCCGCCCTCAGCGTCGTCGGCGTGGTAGCGCCCGCCGCGGGTGCCGTTGCCCCACTGAACGCCGCAGACCTCGGCGCCTGGCGACAGACCACTCACGCCGGCGCCCATCTTAAAGATGGTGCCGGCGAAGTCGTAGCCGATGCCCCACGGAAGCTTGCCGGCTTCGGGCCACAGGTCCTTGATGACGCCGCTCACGACGAGGCTGTCGACGGGGTTGAGCGCGGCTGCGGCGACCTGTGACGAGCCTCGCCAAAGTCGAGGCGGATAGGAGTGAGAAGTATTCGGATCGGGTCTATCACCCATCGAGCAAACTCTACGTGAAACGACAGGCTTCGCGTCGTGCCGACGCAGGGCACCGTATTTCTAGGGGGTCCACTCGCACCTTGACGATGACGTCGCCGTCACGGGGCTCGGGGACGGGCTCGTCCTGCACAACGATCTTGGTCCAGTCGTCGCTGTGCTCCAGGGCGAGGGCGGCCTTCATCGTTGATGCCATGGCGACGGTCCTGATGCTGTTGGTTCCGCGGCGGGCGGCGGTGAGGGGCCGTGGGTGTGCCGGGGCGCGCAGGCTGAGAAAAGGAAGCCGTTTAGACGGGCGCAGAAACGGCACCTGGGATTGAAGGACCTGGGAATGAGGGGCGACTGCGGTGCAGGTTCTTCCGGCCATCGTGTGCGGTGATGATGTGATGTACTGATCTGTCCCGTCCGGCCGCGGCGCGTCATTAAATAGCCGTAGCAGTGTGACCGGCCCGCCCCGGCTCGCAGCCGGCCGGCGGGGGTGGGACGCTTGCCGATGGCCGATCGCGTCCGCAACGCACGGCCGCAAAATCGGGTCGATGCCGCCACAGCTCGAGAGGCGCGTAGAAGCGCGCGGCGATGGACAGCATGCTGTCGTCCCAGTACCGCTAGCAAAGTAGCACAGGTGAGGGATACTGAAGCCCTTGCACGCTTGGCCTGTTGCTGCTGTCGTGCTTGATCACCGCGAGCCGCATTATACGGGCGCCACCGCAGCACCACCGCGTGAGGATGTAGGCACCGTGCCATCTGTCCTAATCAGGAAATCTCAAGATTACAGGATATGAACGGAGCACATTCTCGAGACAAGTATCAGAATAAATCTCGAGAATCACACACGTGACTACATGTTTCGTGGTGGAAATGCTTTGCCATATCTTAATTGGGTAATCTCAAGATTTATGGATGAGAATGGAGCAAAATCTCGCGACTTGTACCGTGTTGAAAGCGTGGTGCGGTTTGCTTCTGAGTACAGGTAACGATCGTTACAGACCAAGCAGTACGCGTATCCCCCCTGTGTGAGGATATATCCTATACCCTCACTAACCCTAGATTACCATAACCATGTTAAGGAGCGTAGCGCGCGCCCGATGTCGGGCTGCGCCCGCGCCCTGTCGGCCGCACTGCGCCTGCTGATATATCAGCACGGCGCCACGCACGCCGACTGTAATCATAATACTCTCACCCTCACAACCTCGGAGTAGCACAGACTCTCGCCACCATAAGCGCATTCCCTCACACCCTGTCGGCCTCCGTTGACCTCTTACTACGTGGGATTTGTATTTACTACTGGTCTTTTGTTTAATTCACACCTAATATTGTACCATATCATAGGCAGGAACAGTAATTTAACCTATTTTGCGCCGTGGAATTCATTTTGCACCGTAGGGTTTGTTTATACCCTAGTTCCCGGGTTTACTATCAGTACTTAAGACTCATTGGTGATGTAGCTTGGGTTTGTAGACCTTGGGTGCAGTGCAGCATTCAACAGCATGAAGGCCAGCTGCGACGCATATCCAATGTTGGTTTTGGAGCATTTTGTCCAAAATGGGACAAGATGAGGCAATGAAATCAATATTTATTATGATTATTACATCCAGCGGCTAGCTAGCCACAAGACGTTGCTGATAGTTTATTCGTTGAGCATCCCCAACTCGAGCAAGTCCTTCTTCGTGGCTGCGTTAAACTTGACGACTCCGCCGGGTTTGCGTTGCGCTGGGGTGGTTGACATGACGTGGACGCAGTTGTTTCGTGGCTGGCTGATTTGCCACCCAGTTTGCGCATATGTCTTCACGACTTGGACGCTTTTACCGTACCACTTCTTTCTGACCATGGTGCCGTCCTCGTTGAACACCTCTCGACTTCCCGACGCGTCGTGGATGGCCTTCGCGTACGATAGGGGGACGGCTTCAACAAGCTTCCAAGGAAGCGTCAGGCACTTCTCCCAGCTTGTGTCAACTGGCTTCTTCCCTCCTTTTGTCTGCGCGTACAACCATAGGGGCATGAGGGGTTTGCCCTTTGCATCGGCATGGAAGGGCTCGTATACGGCCACGGTCAACGTGTCTTCGGTAGTCTCGCGCGACTTCACAAGCCCGATGACGAATCTCGACTCCCAATCACCAAGAGTTTCAGGACACTTGTCTTCCTCATGCACCTAACGATGACCAAGACCGCGAGCTATGTTAGTCCCGAGCGAGACGCCACGCCATTTTTGTCCCAGCTGGGACAAAATAACAAGCAAGGTAGAAGAACCAAATTGTTTTGTCCCGTAAAGGACAAAAATGACAAACAATGGGACTCACATCGGAGACGTCGATGACAACGAGGTTCGAGCCCTTTGCATCGCTGGGCGATGTGTTGTCATGAAGCCTCTCCTTGGCGCCGGCGTGAACTCCCCGGAAGGCGCTGTCATCTTGAAGCACTTGAGCACGAACCTCGGCTTCCACGCGAGCGGCTTCGGCATTGTTGAGGTCTGCGTTGGTAGCCATCGTGTGACGTGCCTCAGCAGGCGCGGTCTGCCCGTGCCCGCGCAAGAAGTCGTCAACTTCCTCTTTCCGTTGCGGCCAGAACCCGGAGAAAGCTGCCGAAGGAGCAGTTTGCATCTCATCCAAGTCGTCGAGCAGATTCTTCCAGCTCTCGCGCTCGACTGGGGAGAAGTGCCACTGGACCGCAAGGTCCGTGATGTACGACCTGACCTTCTTGAAATCATCCAAGTACCTCTGGACCTTCACCGCGTCGGGCTTCTTTTTGTCGCAGAGAGCGTACAAAAGGGGCCGGCCCGCACGAATCTCGGGCGTCCCAGTTGGCGCGCTCTTCAAGATCTGCACGGGCTCAGAAAGCGGTGTGTTGGACCACAAGGCGGTGCGCAACGAGCCGCCAGACGCGGCGGCGTCGTCACGGGTGAACTCGAATTTGTGCGGCTTACTGATGTCCTGAATGTGGTCTTGGAAATGGGGCCTTAACCACTCAGAGAAGTCGAGGGAGAATGAGAGCTCAGCAATCTCCGGAGTGGGCGAGAATGCCTTGGCAACCAAGTCAAGAAAGGCCTCGATTGTGCAGGCGGAGCTGCGAGATAGCGCAAGACTGATGCGGCTGAAGATCTGGTCAACCCGTTCGTGAGTGTGCCCGACAGGCAAGAAGACCAAATGAATGACGTCGCAGATGCCGATAGACACAAGCCAATTGCAGAGGGCCGCCACGTTCCTATTCTTGTTCTCCCTGACGGTGTTGTCCATCTGGATTCTGATGTACGGAATCTTTCTACCACGGTGTTGAATTTCCTGCATCGCAAACCAGATTTCATCAGTCCAGGGCTACTGGACAACCACGGCGAACCTATCGGGAGGCTAACGAGCTCACCTTCATGATCGTGATCCATATCAGAGTGCACATCGTGGACGAATCGTGGGGGATGGTGTTGGTGTAGTAGTAGATGTCGTCCGGGCGGTATCCGTCGTACTTCACACAGGTGAGGTGGTACTTGAGGAGCATGTCGGGCTTCACAGTCTTGGGGATGCGAACCCAGTGAGGCAGCAGGGTCTTCGCGGAGTCCATGCTATCAATTTCGAAGAAGAAGAAGTTTCCATGGCCAAGGCGCGACTGGAAGACGGCGTTGTTCAGATCCCTTCGTTCCTGGCGCACTCTCTCGAGGTGTACCTTCTGCTCAGCTCTGACCTGACGCCTCACCAGCTGTTGATGTTGACGGTGCACTTGACGTTCCTCTGGCGTCATGTCCTTTGTGCAAATCTCGCGAGCTTGGTCTCTGAGTGCTTTGCCCGCCGCGCATATGGGACAGTGGCTGAATCGCTTCACCTTCGGCGTGGTGACATCCGGGAAGTCTTCCTTCCAAGTCCGGCGGAAAGTGTCGAACGATGCGAGCTTCACTTCGCTCTCGGTAGCCAAATCTACAAAGGGGCAGGGGCATGATAGGTCGGTATACAAATAAGGTCTCAGACTGCGAGACAGAAAAGTTCGGTCTAAAGTGGGTCGAAATAATTATATCGGTAGTGGGTGAATAATGCTGTAATCAGCATGGCGAAACAATCTGTCATCAGTGTGACGAAACGGTATGTCAGTAGTGGGACAAAACCGTCTCTCAGCAGTGGGACAAGACGTTCTCTCTGCAGGGGGACGATATCGGCTAATTATGTGGGAGAAATACTTATGTGGTCGGTGGGACGAAACGGTATGCCATGAGCGGTGCGAAACGTTCTGTCATCAGTGGGACGAAATCGGTCCGGCGTCGGTGGGACTAAACGTTCTGGCGATAGCGGGACGAAACGGTTTGTCATCAGCGGGATGAAACGGTATGTCATCAGCGGGACGAAACGGTTTGTCATCAGTGGGACGAAACGGTTTGTCATCAGTGGGACAAAACGGTCTGTCATCAGCGGGACAAAACGATTTGTCATCAGCGGGACAAAACGGTTTGTCATCAGCGGGACGAAACGGTTTGTCATCAGCGGGACGAAACGGTTTGTCATCAGTGGGACGAAACGGTTTGTCATCAGTGGGACGAAACGGTTTGTCATCAGCGGGACAAAAACGGTATGTAATTATCGGGACGAAACGGTCTGTCATCAGTGGGACAAAACGGTTTGTCATCAGCGGGACAAAACGGTTTGTCATCAGCGGGACGAAACGGTTTGTCATAAGCGGGACGAAACGGTATGTCATCAGTGGGAAAAAATGGGCCTCACCGCGGAGAATGGCGTTGTCGTCCTCGGCCCACGACTTGTAGTAGTAGTAGACGCAAATCTTGGTCATCCAGGGAGGTAGGTGCTTCTTGAAGGTCTCGCTGTTTCCGTCATGAAAAGGCATGATCTCGACGTGACCGAGGTCATCCGAGAAGAAGTGCTCGAGAAACATGCGCACATGCTCCCTCGGTCCGGATTGTCTGCTCTCGTATTGCTTGCGCTGCCTGATGTACGTGGGTTCGTTATCCACCACCGACCGCTGGATCACGAGACGTCTGTGTTTCGAGACCTGATGCAAGGCCTCCCACGCACGCCCACACGTGTAGATGGGGCCGCGATGATCGAAAGATCGCAAGTAGCCACCGTGATCGAACATGTAATCGAACTTGTCGGATGCCGACTCGTAGCCACCCCTGAGAACCTGAGCGAGCCGGTCAAAGGAGCGGTTCTGATTGCCCGAGTATACGGTCAACGCACGGTCCAACACGGCATCAACGAGGGCCTCTCCGCACTGTGTGTATAGCTTGTGCACGCACTTGCGCGAACAACATGGCGACTGCTCGCTAGCCTCCTTGGCGAGCATGAGGCGGATACAATCGCGAGAGGTGCGCTTGCTGATCAGAGACGAGACCTTGCCATTATCGCTTTCGGCGACCTCATCGGAGCCCTTGCCCCATGTGTACTTCCTTTTCTCAGGCTCCTTACGATCACTCGCACGCGCGTCGCAATCACACGAGTACCCGCTGCGGCACGAACACGTCGGTAATGTAAGTGTAGTGTCCGACTCGCCGGATCCTGGAGAAGAGGCCATGCTTTCGACCGCCGCCATGCAGCGCGGGGCGAGTGGGTGGGGGGGGGGGGGGGGGGGTGAAGGACTGTGATCTGTGGTGAGGAAGAGTGACGGCCGATGACCGTTCTCGGACGGGCCGTTGACCGGGGGGCATAATATCCAGCTACGGGTCAAAATAATTGATGACTCAAATACCGTGTTATTTCGTGCTTCTTTCGTATTTCGGAAATAGTTCTATACTAGTAAGTACACCCGAATCCAATCCAAGGAATATATCATCTCATGAAGGAATATTATTGCCACGCCACTGTACTCTCGTACCGTTATGACTCTCGAGTAGGGAATATTTTATCTTCCAGTAATAGTAATATATAGTCGCAGTAGTTAGCCCTGTATATTCGTCGCGGTGCAAAATACATGAACATGATGTCGACGACGAGGTACACTATAGTGTGCGCACGCGCGCCGTTTGTCCAGCAGGGGTCAGAGCGGCGGCAGACAGAAACCACGTCATTTCCACCTCTCCCTCACCGCTTCCCACCAAGAAACCCGCTCATCTACCGCGTCAACCTACCTACCGCCAGAATGGCGCCGAAGAAGAACGAGCCTGCCAAGGACAAGGAAGACAAGGACGACGCCACCCCAGGTGAGTTGCGCGCGCGTGCAGTAGCTGCCTGCTTGCTCGACGCGTGATACGGCCAGATCTAGCGAGTTCGGTTAGGGTTCACTGTATAAGCGGTGTAATCTAGGACCACTCGAGGTGTAGGCAGACGAGTGGCAGCGTACAGTAGCCGCCTGCCTGCTCGACGCGTGATGCGGCCAGATCTAGCGAGTTCGGTTAGGGTTCCCTGTAGAAGCGGTGTAATCTAGGACCGCTCGCTCGAGGTGTAGGCAGACGAGTGGGAATAGAAACCCAAACGAGACGAGCGGCGTCAGGGTCCTGCAGGGTAGTATTACGTCCCGTCGAGGCAGCTGCGGCAAGCAGTAAGGATGCTAATTGGTGGTGGGAGCGGGTGGGGTTGAAGAGCGGTCAGGGGGAACATCTGCATGTACTCCGCCGTAAGGAGTGGTTTAATATTAGTGTGAAGCGCAGTACTTCAAGACATAACATTATTAAACCGCAGTACATAATGTATTGAAAATAGTTTTGTCATCAGTGGGACGAAACGGTTTGTCATCAGTGGGACGAAACGGTCTGTCATCAGTGGGACGAAACGGTCTGTCATCAGTGGGACGAAACGGTTTGTCATCAGTGGGACGAAACGGTTTGTCATCAGCGGGACGAAACGTTCTGTCATCAGTGGGACGAAACGGTTTGTCATCAGTGGGACGAAACGGTCTGTCATCAGCGGGACGAAACGGTTTGTCATCAGCGGGACGAAACGGTTTGTCATCAGTGGGACGAAACGGTTTGTCATCAGTGGGACGAAACGTTCTGTCATCAGTGGGACGAAACGCTTTGTCATCAGTGGGACGAAACGGTTTGTCATCAGTGGGACGAAACGCTTTGTCATCAGCGGGACGAAACGGTTTGTCATCAGTGGGACGAAACGGTTTGTCATCAGTGGGACGAAAGGGTTTCTCAACAGTGTGACGAAACGGTGTGTAATCAGTGGGACGAAACGGTTTGTCATCAGTGGGACGAAACGGTTTGTCATTAGTGGGACGAAACGGTCTGTCATCAGTGGGACGAAACGGTTTGTCATTAGTGGGACGAAACGGTCTGTCATCAGCGGGACGAAACGATCTGACAGGGTATGATATTTGTAGGCCGAAGGTCCAAGCGAACATCAAAACCTACCGAGAAAGCAAAAGAAATCGATGCGCTCGGAGCGCTAGTAGGGAGAAAACACAAGGCGTCATCTTCTGTGCCAGAGCAGCCGGCGGCGAGGAAGAAAAGTGCAGCCTCAGCTTCTGCAGCTAGAGCCTCAGTGCCGCGGGAGCGCAATGCTCAACCATATCGACATATGTATCCTCGATCTCATGCAGGGGCTGAGCGGGCAGTTTAGCAGTGCATGCATGTTTGCATGGACTCACATGCAATTTCTTTGCATGGACTCGGCGACATGTCAATGTCGTTTGTCTCAATTACATTGAGAGGCACAGGTTGGCATTTTGCTCAACACCGTCATTTGTTTTTGTGTAAGTCGATCTTGTCGACTTGCTTGGCTAGCTTATTAGCTACCACTGCATGTATTTTTGCATGGACTTACTTTGAGTCGAGACAGTCTCGTTGGCGTGGCTAGCCATCTTTTCACCTCGGCTCTTTCGTGCTTGGGAATCGCCTGCAAAATACGTTGCACTTGCAAGTACTCAGGCACAGCGAAAGGTTCATTATGCAACAAGGCACAGCGAAAGGTTCATGCAGCAAAGCAAATGCAGCTTGTAGCTTGCGCTGCAAGTCGACACAACATGTAGCTATCTTGGGGTCGCTCGGCTTGGCGCCGATGTCACGCGCGTAGTCTCCGACGGGTCTTGCCGTGTCGCGCGTAGTTCTCCGGAAAAGCCTTGACTGCCGGGAAGTCATGAACGTCGGCGAGCTTGTGAGAGATATTTTGAATTGGTGCCACAACGCAGGCTTCCAGCATCTTCTTCTCGTTAATTTGACGCATAGACTGCTCGGCTGGTGGACCACCAGGAGGGTAACCGGCTTGACGGGCGCTCCGGTGCGATGCCATGGCAACACGCGACTCGGATAAAGGTTGAAGGGTACATAATCGTTACCAAGGGTCGATAGGACCTGCAAAATCGCGAATGTATCGTCGTGTGTGCGAGAGCAGGTCGCGGTGGGTCGGCAGGTGGAGATAGATCGTAACAGGAAGCCGAAACCAGTGTAAGTACTCGTGGCAGTACTTAGTGAAACATGGCTCTTACTCGTAGCGTTTGGCGAATTGAGTTGGTTATAAAATCCATTGAGATTATCTCCCAAGGCTTGGTTGCCTTTGGCAAGGGAAATAAAGAACCATGAGGCTTGGTGGTAGCTGCTTTGATTCTAACGCAAGTATCACAGTGTTTGCAGAAATGCTTGACTGTGGTATTCATACGTGGCCACCAAAACATACGCAGTATGTTGGCAAGAGTGCGGGTATGGTTGGGGTGTCCATTACCAACATGATACTCCTCAATGATGAGTTTTCTTAGTTCAGAATCATTGGGTATACAGACCTTATCTGCCATGTAGTAGAGACCATCAGTCTCATCTTGTCGCACACCGTTGGGGGTGCGTCCATGGCTGTAGGCAACATCAGTGATGTAGGCAGCTTTGATCTTGTTTATTAGCTTGCTGTCAATCTGCAAGGCGGACATTGCTGACAAATAGTCCTGCATTTGTTCAAGGTCAGCTTCGACCAGCTGGTTTTCATATTCAGTCAATGCATAATGCAAGTCAGGGCGGCGAGAGAGAGCATCATCCTCATTTGGTTTCGGAGCCTGACCCGGAAGCGCGCAGGTTCGATTCCGCATTGTGGTGCCATTCACCATAGTGTACGGATGATAATGTATGAACTTCGCGTGTGGAAGGGGACGATTCGGATTCTTTGAGAGGGGTAGGAGTGTAAGCGACAAGTACGAGTATCATCGGTTGTACTCGTATGCGGATCCCGTATGATATACGGAATAGCGGTATCATTATGTGCGGGTACCCGTAATGGATACTCGTACATATATATATGTGATAAATATCGCATACTGGCAACAGATCCGCTAGCGCTTTTGTCGTGGTTACTCCGCCTCTATCAATTCGCAAGGAGAAAGATTGGCCGCCTTGCGTTTGAGGGACCGAATCAAGAGCGGTCAGGTCCTCTCAAATGCTCAAATGCAGACAGCGCGAAGGCTAATGGATTACGAAAAGCTCATGCAAGTTTACTATCAATCAGGTCCTTGCCTCTCCAATCACATGATTTTTGTGTGTGCACTGTGTCATATTGACATTGTTTGAAATCATGTGTGTTTACAGGTTCGAAAGGACGCGCACAAGAGCCAGTAGCGACTGAAGCTTCAAAGGAATCCAAGGGGAAAGAAAAGGTTTCAGAGACAATTGTGACTCCAGGTAATTGTGACTGAAAGTATCAATCCCTGCCTTTGTGAGTGCACTGTGTCACATTGACATTGTTTAAAATCATGTGTGTTGACAGGTTCGAAAGGACGTGCACATGAGCCAGTAGCGACTCAAGCTTCAAAGGAATCCAAGGGAAAAGAAAAGGTTTCAGAGACGATTGTGACTCCAGGTAATTGTGACTGAAAGTATCAATCCCTGCCTTCTCACTCCCTTCGATTACTTTCTCGTCAAGGAGTTATCTGACATTCCAACAGGTCGTAAATTGGCGCAGGCAACAGCGTCGGAAGCAGCTGGTAAATCGGGATCCCCAGGTAAGAAAAATTACGCTTGGCTTTGATGGTGTATGGCGATACCGTTCGGTAGTTAATCGTGACGCCCACCGCAGGTGTGTTGAGTACTCTCTACTCATTCTTTACAGGTTCCCCGAATCAAGGCTCTTCTTTGTCTAAAGGCCCGCCTGAAGTACCGGAAACAGAGCCTGAGCATGAAATAGAGCACACTGAGCCGGAGCCTGAAACAGAGCGCAATGAGCCCGAGCCAGAGCCTCGGCATGAGCCTGAAACCGAGCCCGCTCAGATGGAGCCCGAGCCGGAGCCCGAGCCGGAGCCCGAGCCCACCCGGCTTGACCCGGAGCCAGAGGCCGAGCTCGAGACTCCAGCGCCGACTACCGGGCAAGCGTCTGGTTCTGGAGCCTCTGGTTCTCGAGCCCCTGTTGCCGAGGCTCCGAGAAGGGTTCCTGAATTCCTCAGTATGTGCACGGATGAAGAGGTCTTCGGCACAGAGGAAGAACAAAGGCAACGGGCGGCGGAGAAGCGTAAGCAAGCTCTCGACATCACCGGCACTCCCGGACCCGAGAGGAAGACAAAGATGATGACGGTCGCCTCTTACGACGACTTCTTTGACATGAGGGACGGGTCCCAAGGAAATGACTCCTACAGCGACTTTACTTCAAGGAGCTGGACTATCCACTGGTTGAAGAACGCAAGTGCTGAGGTCGAGATCTATTTGTACATCGAATTGCACAAGGCGAGCCTGCTGACTGGCAAGGACTTTTTCGATGATCCGAAGGGGCCACTTCTCGCGTGTATCGGAAAGATCAAGGACGTCGAGCTGGACTCGGCCGGAAACTACGAGGTGAGTAAAGCTTATATGATGTCTGAATTCGTGTCAATGTCGTGTTTCAATAAGTATTAATATTCTTGTGCTTGTTACCGCAGATATCTCTTGAACCTTATCGCTTGACATTGCACAAGGAGTTCAGGATCGATGTCAGCTTTGAGAGGTTGCTACTCCACGCGATCCAACCGCCACTCTCCTTCCAACCGCGGTTCCAGTCTTACTACGCATGGACTTTGGTCGAGCGCAATGTGCTGGCGCAGGCGCTGACAGGTTTCGCGTCGGGTCAGATTGACATCGATGACTTGGCCAACATTGACAAGGATTTTAAGAACGCGCTTCCATACGTCAACACGTTGGCCGTCCCGCCGGCCTTGAATGGCTTCCACAACACCGGTGCCGTCGACTGGATCTCTTACGGCCACCTCAGAGTCGAGATTGCTGATCCAGAGGTGAAGACATCTCACGGTGGCGACATCAACATGTTATACGCCGACAGAGTCAACCTCGTGGTCAACAAGGATACGGGGCTGCCTTACATTTTCAGCTTCATATCCGATAAGTTCGTCGCTCCGCCGCCGGAATTTGAATTCCGTTCCCCAAAGCTGCAAGACTGCAATATGGTGGCGCAAAGCTACAAGGTAAAAGCCTATCGCGACCTGTTGTACCTATCCGGATCAGATATGTGTAGTTACATATAAATCAATACACAATGCAACTTACTGACATCCATTTCTTGCATTTGTTATTCAGAGAAATCCTTCCCTGTCCGCCGAGAATTTCTCGGTGTCCTTTCCAGTAGTCCCTAAACAAGATTTTTTCTCCGATGAGTACGAGCCCCTCGCTCAGACCATGGCCAACTTCAAGGAGCTAGTCGCAGCACACGAAGGCGGGGAGAACCCGAGGTTGGCGGATTCAAATTCCTACAAGCCAGAGATCGACGTCATCGTCGAGTTTCTTCGCGCCCACGGCGCGCGTCAAGCCAACATCGACGGCAGCCACAGACGGGAGGCGAAGCGCATGGTGAAAGAAAACTACCCGGAAATCTACAACGCCAACAAAGGCATCCACCTCACGTCGACTAAGATGTACATCGGCCTCTCGCCGGAAGTCTGCCGCTACATGTCTATGAAGCTCAACGAGGCGGGTCACACCGTCGTGGGAGACACGTCGATGCACAAACTCTTGGTGAGTGACCCATTCTCCCAAATTACTATTTAGCTAACCGTGGCAGCAAATAGGCGTAAAGTGTGACAAAAGTCGTTCTGTCGTTAGCGGGTTAAAAATATGTCACAGCGGGACAAAACGATTTGTCATCAGCGGGACGAAACGGTCTGTCATCGGTGGGACGAAACGGTCTGTCATCAGTGGGACGAAACGTTCTGTCATCAGTGGGACGAAACGTTCTGTCATCAGCGGGACGAAACGGTCTGTCATCAGTGGGACGAAACGGTCTGTCATCAGTGGGACGAAACGTTATGTCATCAGTGGGACGAAACGGTTTGTCATCAGTGGGACGAAACGGTTTGTCATCAGTGGGACGAAACGGTCTGTCATCAGTGGGACGAAACGGTTTGTCATCAGCGGGACGAAACGGTCTGTCATCAGCGGGACGAAACGTTCTGTCATCAGTGGGACGAAACGGTCTGTCATCAGTGGGACGAACCATTCTGTCATCAGCGGGACGAAACGGTCTGTCATCAGCGGGACGAAACGGTTTGTCATCGAGGTACAAGCGTTCGGAATTTTGAAATCGGTGCAATTGTTTCTGCAGAACCTTCGCAGATGTTTCGAGAGCTGGTATGCAGAACAGGATGCAAATCGCCCCGGCTTTAGGGCACTTCCGCAAATCAGGGTAGTGAAGGAGTTCAAGAAGTCTGAAGTTCTTCAAGTTGAACTTGAGAAGATCGGCATCAAAGATGAGAAGAGCAGCGAGTTCTCAAATTTGATTGACCTCTGCTCGCGCCCACAACGGTGAGCTGCGTACATGATGAAAATTTATCGTGTTGTTAATGCTGCTAGATTCTGACAAATGATTTGCGCAGTGTTTTTGAGCCCCTTGAGCAGATTTCTGAAGCCTACCGGCATGTGGACCTCGGGGTTCGAGGAAGGGACGAAGCCACAACCAAACTCGGAGACCTATTGGTGTACTACGAGCAAGAACTCGATAGAGTCAAGCGCCTCAATTACGGCAGGCAACTCACCCAGAAGGAAGTGAGCAAGGTTTACGAAGCAATTCGGAAGCCTATCAATACAATCCTCGATAACAAGAAGTACGGCTTCGGGAAAGACAGAGCTCACTTCCGAGTCGCCCTCATGGAGGTAAGTTGTGACCGACCCCAGTGTCTTAATCACATGGAATACTATCATTCATTCCTTTCTCCGTACTGAAGTTTGTTTTTCGACCCAGGATGTCGGCTTTGGACCCCATGCGCCCTGGCTAGACGAGCCGTCTCTTGCCAAGCAGAGCGACAGCGCGGATCTCCCTGTGGGCCAGATGTACCTGGTGGTTGGACTGCTCATCCAAGGCGAGCACAGTGTGACCCCGAGCCTCTACGAGCTGGTGGATGACATTAAGCACGCCGGCGACAATGGCCCCATGGCTGTTACACACACCAACGCGGAGTGGCTCGCGATGATTGAGACCTGGAGGTTTCGCGATCTCTTGCGTCGAGCAAGCATCAAGCTCATGAATGTCATTGACACGGCCAAGGGCAGGGAGACAATCCAACTGCTGACGCCGGACGAACCGGCCAGGAACTGGGGGAAATATCTCTCGGACCACATCATCGATTGGGATGTGCAAGACAAAGTGTCGGAAGAGCAAGCGGCCGCTCGCCTTGACGCCATCACCAAGTTCCGAGCCAATGTTGATGACCTCGGCCCAACAGGCTTCCCCAGAAAGTTCCAGGATTTGTTCAAAGGTGCTCATCGCTCCGGTCCGTTGATGGTCTTGCTGACCCCTCCTGCCAGATGGGGGGACATGAAATCCGCCGATTGTCTCACACCACTACCGGTTCGAGAGCATATCGCGGCCACCAACACCACCATCAGGAGTGAGGCGTATCGCATCAAGAATCAGATGCCGGACTTAGTCATCTCCTTCTTCACAGAGTTTGCTCTTCTGGCATGTGCGCCGGAGCTTATCGCGGTTTCCGCTCCGAATGTTTCTAATGAGCTGTGGATATCGATGAAGGTAACTAAGATCTTGTGCAACCACAAATGCTCTTCTGAATTTTCGTTGTGAGCTATTAACCCGAATCTGTTTTCTAATACACACAGGCCGAGGAACTTCCGGTGATGCCCAAGGGAGAAGGGGTCGACAAGGATGACAAGGTGTGGTTGAACACGGAGCTTTGCAAGACTTGCATTGTGGAGGGGAACTTCAAGGCTCCCGCGACAAAACAATTCGTCGCGGACGCCATGTCGGCAGTTCGTGCCAAAAAGGCAACAGTCTTCATTGCCGACGCGCTTTTCGGAGCTGGTTCGCACACATGGGACTCGAAGGATGCTGCGTGGGGTACGGACGACTTCAACGACGTGTTTGCTTTCGCCAGGCAAGACAACCCCCACAACCCCGGTGCGTACTAGATGACTGTGCTTTCATTTATCTCATTCCCGATTTACCCCCGCGCAGGCAGTTGAATATCCTGACTGGATCTTCTGACGTCCACACTGCTCTCGATGGGTGCCATTTCTTCATTCACCTCTCGGACCAGCAACTTGGATCCGCAATCACAGCCGTTCAAAAACAAGCTGAGGACCTCATCTATCACGTCCTGACTTGGGCCAAGGATTGCGGGATGAAGATGGGCAGCTCTCTGCGTCACGACGCTGAGTACTACCTCTACGTCAGGAAGCCCCCGCCAAGCATCATAGCTGACAACATCCGTTTCGATGATCCCCGAAGGTGAGATTTGATCCGTGGAAAATAGCCGGCTTGTATTTATTTACTCGCTGAGCCGCTTGTGCCTTTCCAGATTCTCTACATCCATCATATTGGGTCACTTCAAAGACAGTTCGAAATTGAAGGACGAGAACAGACAGACGGTGAACAAGTACCAAAAGCCTATCGCTCTCTTCGCCAAGCACCTTAAGATGGCGGCAACAGACGGGACAACAATCGTCGACGTCACAGCCGGAACCGGGACAACCGCGGTGCGTGAGGGGTGCAACCCGGGTGAGTGTCTTAATGGGGTCAGCATAAAAAAACTAACGCCTTGTGCGGTTTGCCACGCCTTTGCCAGGTCGCTGCGGCCTTTTCCGTGTGGTGGGACCATATGGATCATACCTACTCGTTCACACACAGGAACTTGAAGATTATCCTCATTGACAACCAGAAGACGCAAATCGCTGGGATGAAGTCCAGGATGACCTCATGGTTCAAAGAGAAGCCATGGGACGAGACTCAACAACTGCGTCCAAGTGACTTCGAGAAGTGGCCGGGTCTACCCCATCCAATGACCGTGTCAGAGGAGTTCTCACATCGTCTTGCGGCAACGAAGAAGAGGCAAGAGGCGGCAGAGCGCCGAGGGGATTATGTGATCGAAGATGATGATATGTAGTACAATTCCGCAAAATTAGCCGCTCATATGTTTTGTCCCGGCTTTGACAGAGTTTCAGCCCCGGACGGCACAAACTACTTGTAGCCATCACGGCCCCCGCCCTTATTTTTGTCCCAGTTTGGACAGAGTTTCAGCCCCCAATGGCGCAAACTTCTTGTAACCATCCCGTTTCCTTCACTCTTTTGATTTGTCCCTGCTTGGACGGAATTAGTTTCCCCGACTTGGCACAAAATGAACCAACCGGCATTCATATTAGCTTGCAATCCCACTGCTGCCCCCAAACCCTAATTTAGACCTAACCACAATGCACCGCGTGCCTCGGGGCAAAATAGGTTACATTACTGTTCAGGGAAGTTACCTAGAGTAGTAGATAGAAACGACGAGGATCGGATTTCACTCTGTCAGAACCAACCTAACGATTAGATGTGAAAACATCCCATGAATGCCCCATTTCATTTCGTTCGAACACAACAATATATTCAATCCGTGTTTCAACATTTCGCGTTCGAATACAAGCCGCGTTTCGTCATGTATCGCTAGCAAGTAGTACTTATTGTCATATAGGGAGGGCGTAGGTCGTATTATTATGCACATGGACCGCGAATCAATTCCCTTAAGCGACCGCCATTGAGATGCAAATACATGTATTTGACTTCTTGACTGCATAATGATGCTATTGAGATTCGATGCTAATAACAATAACGGGCCAATATCATGTATTCCAAGGTGGTACTACCATAATTAGTCGTGGAACATTCGATCATTCCGACGTTAAACGTGGATACTTAGAAGGATTCATGCTTAATATTTCGTTTATATTCGAACTCCAGCCGCGGGTGATGGGGGTATTTTCTTCGAGCAGCTGCTCGACCAAAGGGCCTTGGCGCTTAATTGCACTCAAAGTCGGTAATAGTGGGTTCGTTTCGTTTCGTTTCGTTTCAGTACTCGTATACTTTTAGTCATTCGCTGATTCGAACACCGACAAGTAGATCACAAAACCCGCGCCGAATCGTCGTCCTGGAGTCCCTCAGCGCGCCGCGCTGAATATTACGTTTAAGGTCTACTTAATTACTGATCAAGTGTAAAAATAATTCGTACATGTTACAAATAATATGTAAATATAAGGATACCTAACAGGCGATATTTTCAACTGAATCCTCGACTAATAATTGCTTGCGCTGCGGGATTCGAAATTTCCAATAAGTAAATATAATGACTTGTTAGTATAATATTATAAGGCTTGAAATAAGCAGCTAGCGCTGATCAGTCGCGATCTTTGATATTGTTAGTAGTGACCGCCATATTACTATTTGTCAACCCAAATGGCGCATATCAGAGGAGACGACAACGAAAAGACGTGGTATATTGTACTCGGAGCGCGTGATGCCGGGATGACATATCATAATGTATGTATATCGTATACACCAATATACCTATTATATATACAAGGTGGAAACATTCATACGACCCAACACATGATAAAATAACAGTCATCATTCCTACATCACTGCACGCGTACCAGTGGCAATAACAAGACGATATTAAAGTGGTGGAGAACGTAAAAGGTGTCAAGGCTTCCACTCAGTCACCATTGAAGTACTTATCCGCCGAAGTGTCGATTTTTCGGCGGTGAGCTTTATTGCCGTACGGGTACCCGTTTAGTGCAGCGGATCGGGCCTATAGGTGCATGACTAAAGCGCTTATCTACTGGAATGTACTACTAAGTACTATAATCCACCCACCCACCTACCCGCCCACCCGGTTCTTAATTACACAGCCGTCCGATTACGATCTCACGGTTGGGAGGCTATGAGGACTGGTACTCGCTACTCGCTGCTGGTAATGGAAAAAAAACTGGTACTTCAAAGCGCTGGCAATGCGAACGCTCGCTGCTGGTACTGATACTCGCTACTAGCTGCTGGTACTACCTACTAGTACTGGTACTGGTACTCGCTGCTGGTAATGGAAAAAAAAACTCTGGTACTTAAAATGCAAACGCTCGCTGCTGGTACTTCAAAGCGCTGGCAATGCAATTGATGGAACTTTAGGCCGGTGATATAGAACCCGTTCTTTTGAAATTTTCTGAAAAATCGATGCATCGCTGATTCAACTGTCAAGTTACTTCATATACATAATATGATATATATCTCTATTGCATGATTACTGGTGTGTAGTATGTGCGTCCAAACATGAGCGCCGTTGGCAGTGGGTGATCACATGATTATGTTAGACGACGTTGTGCGGGCGCAGACAGCATTAGGCAGCCTGCCGTTAGTAGACCCCCAGGGCCGATATTGACAATTAATTAAAGGAAGCTGGCACCGCGGACCGGCACGAGGAAGGCCCAGAATTCCCACGCCCCCCCTTCAAATGATGGCGCGAAGATAAAATGACATTACAGTTCTATGCCCACTTGGACAGATTGTCCGCTTGGCGCGCAACCCTATGTTCGGCGCTAAAACACGTCATCGCCGCCATCATCATCGCTACGGGTCGGCAGTTCGTCCAGGCTGCCCGGCAGCGAGCCCGGCAGGGAGACCTCTTCAAAGTCCTCCAGCTCCATGTTGTCAAGAGAAAGGGCCTCGCCACTGTGTGCACGAAGGGATATCGGGAGTCAGCCACCGCCTACCAGGCGGCAACCGGTCCACACAAGGTGGCCATGATCCGGCGAGCCGCTAGAAAGCAAGGGCGCACTTCCGGAACCGTCCGGTGGTGTCTCACGGGGCGGATGGGCAGCCCATTGATATCCTTGCACTTGAACTATACATGCACTTGATATCCTTGAACAGGCTGCGATCCATGTGAACATAGTCCAGCGTATAATATGACATGTATCCACACACGCAGACACCGCATGCAACATCCACAACTCGCACGGTGTACAAGCCCGAGTTTGCAGGTGTTGCAATATGTATAATTCAGGCCCACGAGGCGCGGGCAGGGTGCCGCTTGTTTCCATGGTGAGAGGGGGGGGGGGGGGGGGGGGGGAGGGGGGCACCTTCCGCTGCTGGAGGAGTTGTCCGGCGCTGAGAAGCCCTCCTCTGCCAGCGCTTGCAGCAGTTCCTGCGGCATAGCCGGGGCGTGAGAGGCTCGGCACAGGCGCGCGCGAATCATGCCGCGCGTATAGCTCAACAGCTCGCAGTCCACCCGATGGACACAAGGCACGGCCGTCCGGTCCAGACATCCGGACCCGAAGTAAATGACTTACCATAGAACACGCTAGAGCCGTTTTTAATCGATGCAACGACATATCAATAATGCCACCGCGAAGGCTTTTCATGCGACCAAGTCGACAATGCGACAGGGAGCACCGCCGGGCGACACGTCAGCAGGCGTCAACGAACCTGCGGAATCGGGAGGTGCGGCCAACAGAGCAATCGGCGGGCGGCGGGCGGCGCACCTCCTCCTCCTTTCGCCGTTGCTCATCCTTCTTGCGCCGGTACTCCGCCAGCCGGGTGCTCTTCTCCTCCTCCTCCTCCTCCGCCTCCGCCGCCGCTGCGGCAGCCCTCTTCCTCTCCTCCTCCTCCTCCCCCCTCGCTTTCGCCTCCTCCGCCTCCCTCCTCTCCTCCGCCTCTCGAGCCGCTGCCGCAGCTTCCTCGGCCTCCTCCCTTGCTTTCGCCTCCTCCGCCTCCCTCCTCACCTCCGCCTCTCGAGCCGCTGCCGCAGCTTCCTCGGCCGCCCTCCGCCTCTCCTCTGCCGCCTCCCTCCGCTCCGCCTCCTCCGCCGCCCGTCGTCCCTTCTCCGCCTCCTCCTTGGCCCTCTCCGCCGCCAGGCGCTCCTCCTCCTCGCGGCGCGCCGCCGCCGCGGCCTCCAGCTGCCGGCGGTCCGCCTCCTGCTGCGCCTGCACCGCGCTCAGCTGCTCCCGCTGGCGCGCCTCCTCCGCCGCGTCCTCCTCGCGCCGCCGTGCCTCCGCCTCCGCCTCCCTCGCCGCCTCCTCTGCCATGGCCGCCCGCTGCCGCTCCGCCTCCTCCGCCGCACCCAGCTCCTCGCGCCGCCGTGCCTCCGCCCCCGCCCCCTCCTGCGTCGCTCGCTGCGCGGCGGCGTCTTCGTCAGCCTGCTGGTCTGCCTGGACGGAGGAGAGGTCCAGGCTGCTGTCGGGGTCCGGCAGAGTGGAGTCCGCCTCCTGCGGGGCGACCTCCGCCACGGGGGCCTGGAAGGGAGGGGGGGGGGAGGGGGGGGGGGGGGGAGGAGCACACCCACACAACGGCAACCGCATAATGGTTAGACAGGCCGCACACATGAGGTGGTGAGAGGCATTGCGGTGAAAAGGGGGGGGGGGGGGGGGGTTAAGGCGTCGCACCGCCTGGGAGGCCGGCCGCTCGGGGCGCGTCACAGCCGGCCAATGGCCGCAGAGGTCCAGCGGGCGCCGGGCGCTGTCCTGGGCGGCGGACTCCGTGTCGGCGGTGGCGGCCTGCGGCTGAGAGCCCGCGCCGGCGTACGCGTGCGGAGCTGGCGCTGGACCGAGACCCGGAGGCGCGGCGCTGCTGCTGGCGGTGGCCGCCTCGGTGCCCTGCGGGAGTACCGGTGCCATCCATCCGTCAGCACACAGATCATCCAATACACAAACACACACACACACACACACAAATACACACACACACACACACACACACACACACACACACACAAAAGTACACACACACAAAAGTACACACACACGCACACACACAAATGAGTTAATTAACACTCATACACGTATCGCGACCACGCTTTGGGTTCGAGGTGCATTATCGTTTTTGACCCCCTCTGCGGAAAGGAAGAAAAACCACATTTACCTTGGAATTCATCAGAATACACCACGAATACCACACGGATATTCCAACTCCTGACTGTCAAACAATCCATTATTTTGGTACCCGCAAACCAAATCCAATGATACCGGTAGACGTAGCCGCTCTACATGGACTAGCGTGTGGGTCGCAACAAATTTAAACGGCGGCGCCTGGCCATGTTTTGCCACCCTTCTAGCGTTTTATTTCCTATTTCTATTCCGATATTGCCCTCTCCTTATCGGCATTGCTGAAGTTCCATTGTGATAGACTGTTAGGGCGCGATGGTAGGGATATGTACTCCTTCATGTGCAATGCCGCTGCAATACATCCAGCTTTATACCAGACGCGCTAGGGTAATCGATCAATCAATGGATAAGGGTTGCGCTACCTGATACTACCTGTACCAACGAACACCAGTAGCAGTAATCCTCCTAACTAATACTTGTTATTGAGTTCCGAGTGCAGCGTATGTAACGTAATCTTTATCGTTTCGCATCGGTCCGCATTCCTGTTTCGCTATATAATTTCAAACAATCGACGTAAACTTTTCCTGCATAAACATGGGCAATGCAAACTCAAACAATGTACTTTGTGCTTTCCGCAGTCGATTCGCACTATGATAAATACGAGATGTATCTGTCAGCTTTGTTTCAAAAAAATCCAAACTATCAACACATTTGATATTCGATTCCATTCTATTTCTAGTTGCCGAACTTCCATCCCAATAGACTGGTTCATTCACGGACACACGTAGGGGCGTACACCGAGGCGGTGCGTATCTGCGTGTTTGCAATCAATCAATGCGGGGCATGCAGCCCATCCGCATCAGTCATGTCCCGTACGAGTACTGTACTCCGAAAAGACTTCCGAAACCATCGCACATGCGCTCTCTCCCACATGCACCCGCACGCGCAACACCCAGCACGCGCAGACATTCTTGCACGTAGATACCCGAGCGCGCGAAGATGGCGATTCGTGCTTTTCCTCTACGGATATATATCGTGCAAACGCAAACAGTCAGCGGATAGATAAAGTTCTGGAACCCTCCCTCCCCCCGAAGAGGGAAAAATCTGTTAAAACGGAGAATTAAGTCAGAATACAGCAGAAAATACTGCACGAATATCACGACGCGAAGGTGCAAAACAATTCATGGATTTGGGTCCCGGGGACCGTATGTAATTGTACGGTATGGAACACTTCCAGCGGTAGTGAGAACCGATCGCGGTGAATTCGCGCGGTCGCGCCGGGGTGGAACCGCAGAGAGCCGGCGCACCTCATGCTTTGCCAGGAAGGACTGAAGAGGGCTGTCCGCCCGCGGTGGTGCGCCCATCGGGGCGAGGCTCGGCGGGACCTGGTCGAGCGCCGCTCGCGCTGCCGGCGGCACCGCGCCCGGCGCGGCGGCGGCAGCGGCGGTCGGCACCAGCACGCGCTGGCCGTCGATGATGGCTTCCATGAAGCCCGGCGGCACGGCCGCGGGATGAGGGGGAAGGTACGGGAGCTGCAGTTGCTGCTGCAGTTGCAGCGCCGCCACGGCCCTGGCCGTGTCCTGCGCCGGCGGCGTGAAGAACGTGGCGCCCTGCCCGCCGTACACCGGGCCAGGCACCCAGCCAGGGGGGCCGCCGCGCGCGGCGCGGCCAGACGGAGCAAAGCTCACCCTCGGCGCCGGCATCTCATCATTCTCCTGCAGCAGACACACTCCGCTTCAGCCCCCCCCCCCCCCCCCCCCCCCGCTCTGATTTCTTTACATCTGCATCGGCGACGCATTTGTCTTTTTCGCATGGTCTTTTCACGATTCATTTTTGCTGAGCAATGGGTTCATATGAATAGCCAATTCACTGTGTCATTTGACCGCATCGGAAAGTCACACACGCATACAACGAACCTTGCCTGCGGCACGTTGCCCACATCACGCGCACTGCCCACGCCATCAAACTTTGTGTGTGTACATATACATATACGCATGCATGTAGAGACAATAATTGAATTGAAGGGGGGGGGGGGGGGGGGGGGCATTGCCTTGTCGCTGGAGTCCTCGTCCGGCGACTCGTACTCCTGCGGCCGAGCGGCGGCGTATATCGCGCGCAGCTTCTGCTCCGTCTCGGCGTGCTCCTTCTCCACCTGCGCACACAGCATTGGGGCGCGGGTTAACCCGGCAAAGGCTGCGGCAGGGGGGAAGGGGTAGGGGCTCAGGGTTTTCCGCTGACCGGCTACATGGAGTGACCCACCCAGCCACAAAATCACACCGTGGCTAGAAGCACAGCCCACGCTGAAGTTCCAACGGCAGCCATAAAGGTCAATTCATGTCCCCGTCCACACGCCACAAAACCGCCCGGCCGCAGCGTCGCAACATGTTTAACACAGGCGCCGGTTTGACATTGTCCCCGGCAGCGCGGTTTAGTCATGCCAAAACGAGGGGGGGGGGGGGGGGGGGGACTCATGTGCGGAAGGAGGAGGAGGTGTCATATGACTCATAGTCACGAGGCGCGGCAAACTGCTTCGAGCACTTAGACGAGGCCGTTTGCCTCACGAGGGGTGTCTTTCGAGACAGATCGAGACTCCCCACGACGTGAGGAACTTGGCATGGTGCGTCCTGCCCGAGGCTGTTGCGTCAGCTGACTGAACTGTGAGTCGCAGCGGGTAGTGGCACAACTTCGACCGATATCGTTTTCTTGTCTCTGTGTCCCGAGATCGTGCACCGCACCGCCCCCGGCCAACGTACGACACTCTACCCGGCGAGAGCGCTGCAGTGGTTTCGGAGCGATTGGCGCACTCTCAAAGATGAAGGACAAGATGCCGGGCAAGGCTCTGTGACCCATGGATGACCGAGGCCCGGGATTCGTTGCAGCGCATGCTGGGGTGATGCGGCATTTCCGATGCGGGCGGGCGGGCGGGCACCCGGTGCTTGTAGTCGTCCAGGTCGCGCCGCATACGGTGCACGCGCGCGTCCAGGTCGCTCAGCGTCTGCAGCGCCGCTGCGCTCAGCTTGGGCGCGCCGGGCGGGGGCGCCTCCGGCGGTGCCCCCGCGGCCGCCAGCTTCTGGATGAGGTCCCACCGCATGCGGCTGTGGCTCGCCTGCAGCTCCTCCACCTGGCACGTCCACAGCCCGGCGCAGCGGTGCTCAGTCACTTTGAAGATCACCGAGCACAGCAGCGAGACAACCTGATGGACAGTGACACGGAGCTTAGATAACTAACCAGTCTATTAGGATGAAAGTGCGGCAATTACAGATAGATGTAGAAGTAGAAGTAGGTAATGTGTTGATAGTTTGCATTTTTCGACAAACGGACAGATACATCTCAGTCGTATCGCCGATCGATTTCGGATAGCAATAAGTTCATTGTTTGAGTTTGTATTGCACATATATATGCAGGAAACTTTACGTCCATTGTTTGAACTGAAATATCGATACGGGAATGCGGACCGATGCACAACAAAAGATGACGTTAACTCTACTACACTCGGAACCCGATAAAAGTAATAGTTAGGATGGGTACTCATGGTATTCGTTAGTACAGGCAGTATCAGGAAGTATATCGAGACGATATATTGCAGCAATATTGCAGACATAAAGGATTACATGATCCTTTCTATCGCATCCAAACAGTCCATTACGCAGGTGCTTCAGCAATTATAAGGAGATGAGAGTAGAATTATACCAGAATAAAACAGAAATAGGGAAAAAACGCTAGAAGGGTGGCAAAACATGGCCAGGCACCGCCGTTTAATCTTTGCCGCCTACGCAGTAGTAAATATATATACACAAGTAGACCCGTTGCAGGAGTGTGGAATCCTGAGAGCCGCAAGGCTCGTAGTAGTCGCTACATTGTACAGCCCGGGGCCCGGCGTAGACAGACAGACAGACAGACAGACAGACTCACCTCGTAATTAATATGGTAGGATACACATTCTCCATATGGGTACAGATAGTACTGAATGCGGTCACCGGGGATGTTCCGCGCACCTCCTTGCACAGCGCCTGCACTGTCAGCTGGAGGTCCTCCAGCGCCTCCAGCGCCCCCTCTTGGGTCTCCACCCCCTGCGGGAAGCCAACAATTGTGGCGGGGGGAGGGTGAGCCCGAGACATGCGCGTGTGGGGTCGCTGTAGGCGGAAACACATTGATGCACTTTTTCCTAACAAACGGACCGAAGTGATGTGTTTCGTACATGTGATCAGGTATGTCAGCAGGACAGCACAGAAACTTGTTTGATAAAGTGGCGCAACCCTACTAGCACCTAGTGGTTTGCGAACCATCCACTGCGGATTACGTAAACATACGATGCGCTTGGGTACATTACACTGGGTCAGCGGCAGCTAATGGCACCGGCAGTGCTCTGGTTGCCCAAAAGTGCACATCCCTCTAATAGAGAGCGGACCCGCATACGACAGCGTACCTGGTCCAGCAGCGCCTGGTTGCCCTGCACCACCTCCGCTGCGGCGGACTGCCGGCCCACGATGCTGCGTAGCTCCTCCTTGGCGGCGCGCGCGTCCCGGTAGGCGCGCTTCCGGGCGGCCTCCGACCGGCGCAGCGCATCCTGCGCGGACCAGAAGTGCAACGCATGCCGGCCGGTCAATCCTCGAGGGAAGCAAGGGTTGACAAGTCAAATATGTGTTTGGGCGTGCCTGAGCCCTGACGCCATAGATGGAAACATAAACAACTTTTGAAAGGGCTTGCGATCCCATCCACAGCGAGAAGCTTATGAATCAGCAATAGATACACATACACATGCCATCAGTTTCATTTAGCATGTATTCTCATCTCTGTGACAAAGACCCACGTAACGATGCAGCGCTGTCGTTTGACCCCCGTCTGGCGACCACCTTGAGCACGGCGACGTCCTCCGAGCGCGGGCTCTCCGCGCCCTGCAGCAGGTGGCCAAAGGTGGTGCCAAGCGACGCGTAGGACGCGTCGGCGTTGAGCCCCTCGCGGAGCGGCCGCTTGGAATGCTGCGCGCAACCACAGAGCGGCTCAGCACCGCGCTCTGAGCCCCCCCCCCCCCCCCCCCCCCCCACTTCCGGGCCGCAAACGATGGAGCAATACCACCCTGTCGTGCGTGGAGGGTGACAGCGGTCGGATGTCGGGAAGGTCTGGGGGCAGTCTGCCCGAATGCGGGGGAGCGCAGGAGGGCGCAGCGGAGGTGGGCGAAGGAAAGGCGGGGTGCTGCTTGCCTTCGCCATCTGCCGCATCTCGTCCACCTCGCCGCGGAGGTTCTCCAACTGCAGCCTGGCGAGATGCAGCACAGACACAGAGACAGACACACAGAGACACACAGCCTCAGCGCCAGGAGACCAAGCCATCGTAGGCAGGGCACATGCAGGGTGGCAGGTGGCAGGACAAAGCGGGGGATGGGAGTAAAAGGGAAGGGAAGGGAGGGCGCACTTGAGCGTCTCCTCCTTTGCCTTGTGCGCGTCTGCGCGCAGCTCCGCCTGCTCCGCCGCCGCCACCGCGGCTCGCAGCCTCTCCTACATGGCGCACCAGCAATGCAGGCGGGGGTCAGCCCCCCCCCCCCCCCCTCCTTTGCCAGCCAGGCACCCGTCCCCATGCCAGGGTGGCAGCGAGCGGGGGCGCCGACCTGCGTGGAGCGGATGTTGGACAGCTCGGCGGAACACTCGGTGCGCTGCTCCAGCAGCCGCGCGCGCCCCGCCTCCAGTGCCAGCCGCTCGCGATGAATCTCCTCCTGCCGCGTCGCCAGCTCTTCGCGAGCCTGCCGCAGCCACCGCAATCAGGGGACATGCGGGGACGCCAGGCTCAGCCCGTGCCGACCGATGCGAGCTCCTGCCCTCCCCATGCAGTCGCTGCAAATCCCCCCCCCCCCCCCCCTCGTCTACGTTTGGTTCAGTATCCGCAGCATCCCCCCCCCCCCCCCCCCCAGCTGCGGATACCACCGTGGTATAGTCAGGGTGCAGACAGTCAGGGTGCGGGTATACACCGCCGCACCGTCCGCCCTCCTGCGCTGCGTGAACCGCCCCGCCTGTAAGACGTATCATGAGCCCCCAATGGGGCTTGCATGCAACCTATACTCACACTCCCTACAGTTCCGCCGTAGTTTCGTCCAGAGTTGACCTCTGGCAGGCAGGGCAGATTATTGTTCTCACTGTGTTTTCAGTACCGTGCCGGCACCCGCAGGAGTGCGGCAGATGCGGGACAACATGAACATCTCTGTGCGCATCCGACTGGCCTTCGCAAATCACCAACTCTCCCGGCTCCCGGCCCACAATGCCTTGAACGCCTTCGCAAAGGCAGAGGGGGGCGGGGAAGGGGGGGGGGGGCTGCACAGCTCACCCGCGAGCGCGCGCGGCCCTCCGCCATCGCGATCAGCTCCGTGGCCTCCGCGTGCCGCCGCTCCGCCTCCCCCTCCCGCGCCGCCACGTTGGCCTCCCGCTCCTTCACCTGCTCCCACCACCCAACCAGCGCCGCCAGCAGGACGGTCAGCTCACCGGCGCTCCTCCCCGCACGCACCCGCGCTGGCCGCACAGCGCCCACACACCGACCTGCTCCATCCGCAGCGCCAGCGCCTCCGCCTTCTTCTCTACGTCGCCCTCCGCATCCGCCTTCCACGCCCGCAGCCGGTCCTCCTCCCTGCGCCGCCCACCGCAGCACCAGTCAGCATCCGACTTGGGGACTCTCGGTGCGATCAGGTTGCTTCCTCCACCCATAGTCTTCATCAGATCTGACTGGGTGTGGCGAGATGCATACGGCCGTCGACGCACCTACCGGACAAATAAAAACGGTATGCAGATAATTAACGTTGCTGACCCCGTTCATCCCCTCTCCGGCGAAGAGGAAAAACTGGCCAACCGGCGAAATGATTCAGAATATGTCATGAATACCAGACAGATTGCACGATGCTAGAAATTGGATAATTTCAGGCCCCCGGGACTGATATCATGTCTACGGTATAAGAAACCTTCCTTCAGGCCTGGAATTGGCCTTGCATGCAACCTATCAATAAGATCACGCACTATAGTTTCCGCTACCGCTTTGTCTACGTTTGACCTTTGACAGGCAGGGCGGCTTCTTGTTCGCGCTGTTGTTACCACCGCCTCCGCACCCGTCGCTTCGACTCGGGGTAGGTCTACGGCTGCTGGAGCTCCCAGCGGGGGTCTGATGCTGCGTACCATACCACCAGACCGCAGTGTGGCGGGCGGTGGGGGGAGGGGGAGGGGGAGGGGGGGGGGGAGGGATCCGGCAGCGCCCACCTCACGATGCGCTGGCGGTGCTCGAACGCCGCGCCCTCCACGTCGCGCTGCTGGCGCCGCAGCCGCTCGCTCTGCGCCTCCTCGCGCTCGCGCAGCTTCGCCTGCCGCTCCGCGTGTATCTGACCCCGCGCCACAGGATTGCCACCCAGGTCACTCCATACCCCCCTCCCCCTCCGGCAGTGACACCCGCAGATGACGGTCCCGCAGCTGGTGGACTTCTGGTCAGAGGGCAGGCGGTGGGTGGCCCCCGGCACCACCCACCTTCTCCAGCTCCTGCCGCTCCTCCTCCAGCGCGCGCCGGTACTTGGCCGCCTCCTCCAGGCGCACCGCGCTCACCTCCAGCTCCCGCACGCGCTCCACCTGCAGGCCAGCGGGGCGCGATGCCCCGTCAGCTCACCGAAGCCGGTTGGCAAAGCTTCTGCTCCGCTGCAGCTGTTCATGTTCAGCATAAAACCTCGTCGTCCAACCTATAATAGTGTTCCCATAGTACGCCAAGCATTGGATATACAGCAACAGCAGCGCATGTTCTGATTGCGAATGCAGCGACTGACTGACCGACTGACTGACTGACTGACTGACTGACTGACTGACACATCTATTTCCGCTGTCCGCCTGCAACCTGCCCGGCCAACGGCTCAATCACGGCACTGGTCCAAATGGGCGCGTGCTTTGCTTGAATGTGCGGGCGCTGCGGCAGCACCTGGTGCGCGACATCCTGCTTGGCCTTCTCGTCCACCTCGCGCCGGTACGCGTTCATGCGCTCCTCCAGCGTGCGGAAGGGGCGCGCCGCCTCCTCCTGGCTCATCGCGCTGAAGCGGTCCTCCAGCATCTGCAGCTGCGTGCCCAGCCTGGAGGGGGAGAGGGGAGAGGGGACGGTGAGTATAATGTGTGTGTGTGTGATTTGGGGGGGGGGGGGGGGGGGGGGGGGGGCGGGGGGGCAGTTGGCGGCGTGATGAATGTCCCCCTGGCCGGCTGCGCGCAGCAGGGGTGAAGGGGCACCCCTGGAGGCGCGCCCTCATCCGCTGGGCTGGCCTCCATGCTGATGCTGTCATGGCAGCCAGCCCTACCGATGGCCTCGACAAAGTACGGGCGCCGACACACCCTATAAGAACCCTTATTACAAGCCTCAAACAGGGCTTGCATGCAGCCTATGAGACCAATCGCTATAGTCCCGCTTGAGTTTCGTCTGTATTTGACCTCTGGTAGGCAGGGCGCGTGCTCATTCGCAGTTCTTCTTGTTACCATTCGCCACCGAGTCGTGCAGCCATTAGCAACTGGAGCAACGTACCCCTATGAACCCATGAATGGCGCTGTCATACCGTAGTGCATACGAAACCGGGGCGGCAGCCACATAACCCCTCGCCGCAGGATGATGCCCCCCGACCACATCATGTCCTTCTTCGCCCAGCACTGCTGCCTACAATGTAAGAGGTTACCCCCCCCCCCCTCCCTCCCCCCCGCCGTCCCTCCGTGAAACAGCACATAAGAGAGAACGAGGATTATATCTTACTACAGAATGAGGCTGCTGCTATCCCGCAGCTTCTGTCTGACCTGCCCGCAGATCGCCACCACCCATCACACATGTGCAGGTGGTGGAGAGTGCCCCCCCACCCCCCTGGCCCTCTCTTTCCGGGCCCAATGTGCCATGTCGCGGCCCGGCGCGTCCCACCTGAAAGAGCCCTCCTCATAAGTCTGGGTAGACGCTTCATTCAGCACGCAATCGTTCACCTCCTGCGCGGCGGGGTGCAGCCAGCCGGTCAGAGGGGTGCCCTGACCCTGGCAGGCTCTGCGGCTGGCAGAGCCTGCACCCTGGGGCGACTCGCGCACCTTAATGCTCTCCAGCAGCTCCAGCATGAGGCAGGGGGGCTTGGCGCCGGAGTCGCCGCCCTCGCCGGGCGCAGCGGTCAACGCGGGCGGGACTCCGCGCTTGGCCAGCGCCTGGAAGAGCGGCTTGCCGCGACTGAGGTGCAGCACCTGGGTGGGCGAGGAGGGCCGTCAGGCGGGTGTGCAGGGAGCGCCCTGAACCACCGCGGCAACTGGCGGCCCAATCGTGCGCGCGGGTCCACACTGAGCGAATTGCCTGATTTTCGACAGTACCCATGGGGCACTGCCTCGGCGCACCGCCGGGCAGAGTCGCAGAGGTTCCCTTCCTGAGCTGCCAGGGTTGACCGCGGCTCAGCTCATGCCCCCCCCCCCCCCCCCCCCCCCACCCTCTGATGCGCGCGACCCACCTGCAGGATCTCGTCCGCCGTGAGCGGGTCCGCGCCCGCCCCGCTGAGCCCGCTCTCCGGCTGGAACACGCTCAGCGTGTACATGTACTTGGCGTCGGTGAGGTACTCCGCGATGAGGGAGTTGAGCATGCGACGGGACAGGCTGGGCGCCTCGCCCCCGGGCGGCTGCACACCGGCAGCGTAGCGCGCCTGCAACTGCGCCAGCATCTGGGTGCGCAGCTGCGACTGCAAACACGGGGGTGGCGGGCAGATGGTGGGGTTGAGGTGCGGCGGCTGTCGGCCGGGTGCTCGCCGAGAGCTCGTCAAACCGGCGCGATGTCGGCCAGGCGAGCGAAGTCGGCCGAGCCGGCCCGGGAGCGGGGCGCCGCCACACCTTGAGCGAGTTGACCACGCCGGAGGAGTGCAGCTGCGTGAACAGCTGCTTCTTGAAGTCGGCGGCCGCCATGCTGGTGGGCGCCGCCTCGGCGCCGCTGCTTCCGGGCGCCTCCATCGGCCCCTCCCCCTGGGCACGCCGCAGTCGCCCGCTGCCTCGCCCGCTGCACAACCACGTTTCGTGCCCAGCTGGCCACCGCTAGCCGTGTTTTCCCTGTCAGGCCGCGGGTCAGGGGGTGCCAGCGACAGGGGTGTCAGGGTCGGGGCACCCACACAGCACCCCCGGCAGCCCGCACACCGGGGAACGACCGGTCGCCGTACGGTAGTTTGGAGCTGGGGAGGGCCGATGCTGGCAATCGCGCCTCACTGTTTTTCTCGCTCCACACTCCGCGAGGAACGCGGCTGCCGCGCCCTCCTTCCTTGACTCGTCTTGCGCGGCCGAACTGCAGTTGACAGACGATGGCGAACTGCTGTTTCAATGTTTTGACATCGGCATCCTTCCCTGCTGTCTGTCGTGTCACGTCAACACAACTCGCACCTTGTCATCGCGCTATCGGGGCCACCTGCCCGGGCTGGTCAACAAACTTGTTGCATTTTAACTTTTGTCCTACATTCCCGGCAGCGACGTCAGCCGACGCCGCCCTGTCAACAAATTCGTCATGCAAATTTCCGCGCGCGGAGGGTCGACGAATTTGTTACGGGTATTGGTTACGTGCGCCAGCGCTGGCGGACGACAACAGCCGGCCGACACGAAAAAAATTAAAAAACGGCACAGTACCCGTCACAGTACCCGTTCCGCGGTCATCGTCAACCCCGATCAGTCCTGACAATCTGACATATATCGTATTCCCGACCGGTACGTATTCCCTCCATGCGCACGCATCAGCTGTCCCTCCCGGTCCAATCTGGGGGCCTCGGCATCGTCGATAATGTGGTTATCGCAGATGCCTCCCACATCGGCGCTGCTACCCTTGTGGTTGGCCAAGCTGTGACCTTCCTCCGTGCTCAACACGTACGCCACCCTGAGCGACGCCGGCGAGTTCCTTTCCGACCCGTCCGGCGTATCCAGCCCTCATAGCCTCTACCTTGTTGGGGCGTCCTCGATTCACCAGGCTTTGGCCACCCCAACGTTGGAGCCCGATGCCGGCGCCAACGTGTCGCCGCCGATGTGGTCTGTCGAGCTTCGCGCTGCTCATACCCGTGTCGTTGACGAGTGTGGAGACGCAGTGCTCGAGGATCTAGCGGAGCCGTTGGCCTCTGCCCTGAAGTTGCTCCCCTCCAAGCGCTCCCACGTTGCCCGTGCCGGCTGCTCGGCCCATGGGGTTGAGCCGGCGCATGAAATGCGCTCGGCGGCCGACCTCCAAGCTATCCCACGTTACTCGGACTTCCCCTTGCACTCCATGCGGAAAGTACAGGAAACCCTGAGCCACCGCATTCACACGGTCCGCTTCGCAAAGCTTGCTGCGCGTATGTCTACAAGCGGCCCTGACAGCAACCGCTTCCGAGGCCGCCTCGTGCGCGCTGCGATAGCGTTCCTGGTGACTGATTCTCAAAGTGAGGGTCGCCTTGGTGAAGTTCGTGAGCGTTCCCCGGAGTACTACGATTCCATATTCCGCGTTGCCGCTTGCCGCCCATTTGGCCTTCCGGCGGCTCCTGTCCTCTCCCTTGGCGAGCCATGCCCTTGTGCTTTTGGCTCCTTCTCGGTACTAGGTATGATTGCCAGTTTTGAGGATGTTGGCGTGGATTTCACTCCTTCAACTTGGGCTGTCGCGTACGTTGATACGTGGCACGTTGCTCTGGGGGCGACTTCAATTACGCTGCACTCGAGTGGGCGGCACATGGCCTTTCCGACGTTTGCCACGACGTGAAGTCCGCGCTATCTAGGCGTGGGTGTCCAGATCCTCACGGACCCATCGGTGCTTGTTTCTCTTCCGAAGGGCAGCGACGGCCGGCCGGCCGATGTTGGGCTTTTTGGGTATGGTGGTATCCGCGGGAACACGGTTGCTGTCGATACCACCATTGCTCCTATCCTGGGCGTGTCAAGCTCGGATCCAACGATTGCATTGCGGGCTGCAGAGCGCCACAAAATCCAAAAGTATGACGAGGGTGTCCGAAACGCCGCGCGCCGGCATGCTTCGCTTTGTCCCTTTCGCCGTTTCCGAGTTTGGCTCGCTGGCCCCGCACGCTGAGGCCTTCTTGGTGGAGCTCGCGAAAGCTAGCCACACACACACACTGGCCAAAAAATCGGCCAGCTCTTGTCTGCGTGGCGCCGCCGTTTCTCCTTGCTCATCAACATGGCACATGCAAACAACGTTCCTGGCGGGGTCGCGGCCGCACGCGCGGCACGTGATGGTGCTCCTGCGCCTGCGTCGCGTCGCTCGTTGGCATGTGTTGCTATGACCCGGGTCATTGGCTGCAAGCGTCCTCGCCGCGGTTGATAGCCTACTACCTCGGGGCGGTGGTCCTTTTGGTTCCTGGCAGCTTGGCGACTTCGTGGTTCCCTTGGCTCCTCCTTGGTTCTTGGCTCCCTGGCCTCCTGCTCGACGTTGGTTTTAGGCTTATGTCTCTATTTTGCTGGCAACCTTTCATAGTTGCTGTTAACTCTCTTTGTAGTGCGCATACGTGTTCAAGCTCTGATGTAATAAAAAATCGTATTCCCTACTGAGGGGATAAAGCGCCAGGGGCACACCCCTTGCTCACGCGGAATAGCGCGCGGAACATTGTAATCGTAGCCCTCGTATGCAGCCGTACACATTGCGTGTATGGGGGCCGGTGCCAGCGTGTCAGCGCGACGACGAACGCCAGCACCCGCCAGGCGCCATTATACCCGCTTCCAGCCCTTGCACCCCCTTGAGGGCGCGCGCGGGTGCTGGGGGGGGGGGGGGGGGGGGCGTTACGTGCTGACCCATTACGCGAACCGCCTCCGCAGTACTGCCCCCGCAATCAGACGATGCTGCCCCTACCGTACTAACCGCGACAGCGATGCTAGCCTGATGATGTCGAGCGCGCCCCTCCTCCAGGCCCTCCAGGCCCTGGTGACTAGTATCCACGCGGCGAGCTTTCGCTGCTGCTGGAGGGTACTGAACGTGCAATGCAATGTAACGAAAGGTAAGAAGTGTTAACACTGGAATACGAGCAAGGGCAACGATTATAATGTTCCGCGCGGGTAGGGTACTTAAACACGGGTCCTCTAGGACCCCTAGCGTTCCTTCGGTGGATGTACCGGACTGCCTATGTAATATTTCTAGCGTTATTAAGCCTGTTTAAGCATTATCAACCCCGATTCAACCCCAAATTAAATGTATTATATTTGCAAGCAGCCAACTTCCGGCAGCCAAGCAGCCATTTAGGGACTATTTTCTAGTTTTTCGCCGTCAGGACAGGACTGGCACCGGTGAAACCGGGAAAAAAACCAGTGAATAAGCCCTTTTGCTGTGTCTACGATGGCATTTCATCTACAGCGAATCGTAGGCGGCAATACAGTTGCTGCAGGAATAGACGCTAAGCCCTCGGTAGGCGGCGGTATAGCCACTATCGTAGGATGCTGGAGCAAATCGCGCTAGGATTCCGCTAGTTGGCGGACTAATTGGCGGTCAATGACGTAGCCATCCAAAGGATTTATACCGGTATAACAAGCACATTAAGGATTATTTAGTAGCCGTATGAGGATTTATTACTCATTATTCATATCGGTGTCTTACAATCTGACTATATCATATATCTACCGCATCAATATTTGCTGCCGCCAGGCTTCACGCATGCTGACAAATACTACCGGTATTGAACTAATAGATATGACTGGTGCTGAACCGTACTGTAGTGCTGATTATTGCATACTGGTATATACTTCGATTTGATCACCGTCATTTGAACAGATTTGCTGGCGGCATACCAAATAAGAAAGTCTCTTATGGACCTGCCACGCGGTGACTAGTCATTCTGGCATATAGGATGCACCCGTTCTCATGAGGCTACCTTGTACAACAGTGACAGGGCGTTTTTCCCAGCATATACCCGAATATCTACGCATGCCAATATATTGAGTTTGTGCAGGCTGCACTATATATATGGTACATGAACCTTTACAAGTACAGCCTAGTTTGCAGGGCTCATAAGTACAAGAGCACATCACCCATTATGTCATCAGCCAGTACTTCCTTTGACTGGCAAGGTACGAGTTCATGTTTGCCTTGCGAAACTGCACCCTTGACTCGTATCCATCCAGATAACCACCCAGGACCTGCGTCGGCTCCAGCTTCTTTGGGGCGACACCCGGAGGCGTCTCCGTGTCCTGTCCGGAGTTGCTGCACGCACAGCGGAAGCCAGGCAGAGTAAGTGCCGCAACAGAACGCTCTAAGCCAATTCAGATGCCTCAGAGCGAGTACAATTCCGGTGCATATTCCATCAGGCGCGCGGAAGGAGCGCATCGTACATCAGATATATCTTTTCATTAGTCAGCCTTGCATACCAGTTGATGAATTCCTGCGTATGATACATGATGCATGGCAGGAGATCAGTGGGGAGGTGTGCAGCATAGAGCTTCAAGGGGGGGGGGGGGGGGGCAAGTAGATGACAGTTGTCGGTTATCAGTGGGCGGTCTAAAATTGACATCATCAATGGTGAGCGCAACGCCGTTTACCTTCATAGTGATGTACTCTTCGTTATAGAGCTTCTCCTTTAGGGCGGGTGGCAGAGTCTTAAGTACAGGGTATATATTTTCGTTTGGGAATTCCTCAATCAGGACATTCTCCAGCGTATCCAGGTCGCAGATGCCCTTGTCCAGGGGGTCCATCTTGTTGAACATCTCTACCGCCGCAATGACCTGCTTGAGCTTGAGGTGCTGGAGGTTCTCCTTGTCGGGGTATGCGAGACCAAGCATGCGCTTCACGTCGCTTGGCTCCGCCTTTGGATATTGCATCTGCAGCATGTCCTGCACCAACAACACGTGACCAGCATGTGAGACCCACTCGCCCCACGCCCGACAAGATGCAAGTTCCCAGAGGCCGACTGACACCCATTGACACAAGCCCATGAACGGATGCTGAACATAAAACCGGCTTTAAACTTCCTGGCGTATACCTCAAAGTTGAAGACATGGGAATTCAATCGCTGCTGAGAGCTACTCCCCCCAGATTGCTGTCTCTCCAGCTTCACTTGCTTTTTTGGAGCTCTCGACATCAGGCTGCTGTTAACCTGCAGAACAAGGGCAGGTTGTTCACAAGCCGGCAAGGAAGCTTGGGTAGGAAAAACTGGGGTATACATACTGCATTCCGCACCTCAATGGGCAGTGAGCCGTGGCCCCCGGATGTATTGATTCTGCCCAGCAGCTTTGCGTATGGCACAACACCAACTGTGCATTAAGACATACATGAGCTCAGTGGATCCATCCTATGGAGTGTCAGCGCATGCGTGGCCATAAGGCAAAATCAGTGACAAGACGCCGCAATACTCACTGCCGTTAGTGTCCATCGCCTCAAACTCGCTTCGGAGCTCCTGGATGACTTGCACTTGCACGTTCAACGTGCCGCGCGCAATGCGGACGTAACTCTGTGTGTACAGACAGCAGAGAGGGATTATCGTTACTCATGAAGTGCCCCTGACACCACTTGCCGGCAGCCAGAAGGGCATGTATGCGACTTACCCCGCCAGTCTTGCTGTGAATAACCTGATTCCGGGCGGACACTAACTGGTTCTCCCACAGCATCAGCTCTTCCGCCTTCTTCTTCGCATCGCGCACAACCTTCAACGACTTCCTCTTTGCCGTGTTCCACAAGTTTTTTGCCTTCTGGCTTTGATACTGATGCCCGGCAGGCCCCAGCTTCTTCATTGCCCTTGCTTCTACCGTCTTGCTGAGCTTAACCTGCGCCTCCAAGGCCTCTAGCACCGGCTGTATCACAGCTCGGTCTGAAGCTCTGGGAGGGGCGGCGGCTGTCTTCGGGCGATAGGCCTGAAACAAGAGACAGTGAACGAGTTCAATTTGGCGTCTGTATCAGTCTGAATATCATAGCAGCATGCAATTCCGTGTCCGCCATTCATCCTGCCCATACATTTGCCCTATAGAAGAAGCAGGAACGTTGGTCTTGACGTTTGGGTTCATACCGCCCATCCGCCAGGACCGCTGCTCGATGACGTTTTAGCAGAAGACGCTCGGGACCTCTCATACAGGTTCTGAGACCGGCCGAGGTTTCGCTCCTTTGATCGCGTCCTCGAGGATGTGTTACCCATAGCCGAGCCCGTTGCTGACACAGATTTTGCCCGCCGGTAGGAGGGCGAGGTGGCTGACCTCCGCGACTGTGCTGCATCCTCAGCAGCTAGTGCAGGGGCGTGCGGGCGGGCACTGGCGACTGATCGTTTTGGCATGCGGCGATACCCAGTAGATTTGCTAAGGTTTGTGCAATCGTGGAGACTCTGTCAGGCACCAGATGCAAGCAACAGACTTAATCTTGCATGGCCATCGCCAAACAGAGGCGCGCTGTTGTATGTCTTTAATGGCCTGATTGAAGATCCAGGTGGGTATTACCTGCCGGTGAGCCTTCTTAGTGGTATCATGCGGTGAAGGGGCAGTCTGAGGTCGACGTTGGATAGGTGATGAAGAACCGGTGCCATTAAGCACCTCTTGCACAACACTTGGGTCCGGCATGCCCCTAAAGGTGCGTAGAGGACTGTGGGTGCGCACAGGGCTTGGTGGCACCGGTGCCAAGCCAATGCCCGGTTGCACCACATCGAGCCCCGATATCCCGGCGCTGGAAGACACTTGCCTGCTGAAAGACGCCTGCCTGCTGCCTGGGAGGGAACATAGCTGATCCGGAACAGCTGCATGAGAATCTTCCGGTGCAACTAGAAATGCGGCGCGTCGCCTCCGTGCAGCACTTGGCCGCTTGGCCGCTTGCTGCAACGCACAAATGCACCACACAGATGCGTAAGGCAATGTCCCGCTGCCTTTGTAGCACAATTTGAATGCACTAGGATGGTAGACAAATACCCCTAAGGTCCAGGCAGGCCTCGGAGGTCGAAGAAAGCAGGAAAACAGGGTAGATTCCGGGTGGAGGGGAGGGGAGGTGGGTAGAGAAGGCGTATGGTGGTTGAAGAAATAACACAGACGGGTGGGCGTGTCGGGGAGAAATGGCGAATAGTTTACCCCGTCGGACTGACGACTTTCATGCCTCGTGACTTCTGCCGTGCCAGGTCTCCTTAGTGCGGGAGGAGCGACATGTGACGGCCGTTGCTGATTCGCCGTGCTGGGGCGAAAGCTGTCGCGCCTAGGGCGTGTCGGCGGCGTCGACAGTAACGACAGCCTTGCCGACGACGGGGTAGCGCCGCTGCTCCCCACTGCTGACGGCCCCGCCTCCCGCTCGTCCTCCTCCCCGGCCGCTTTGTCCAGCTGCAATCGCACTCTCCAGCGCTGCCCGCGAGCACTCATGGCGAGTGCTGCAGGCAGGCTGAGACACCCTTGCACTGCCTAGCGAGCTGCGCCGAGGACCCCGCCGGCAGGAACACGCCAGAGCGGGCCCCGCCGGCATGCGCGTCGCTGTACGTACTTACGACACGCACTGGTACGGTACAGTACCGCCTCGTACGCGTACGATGCCTCGGATCGGCCCTTGTGTGCTGAGGTGACCGATGGCAACCAGTACGACCAGCGCTTTCCCCGTGCAGTGTCGCCCTTCCCTTCGCACGTTGTCAAACCAAAAGAAGGAGAGAAGGCAGCGCCACGGCGATTAAACCCTTCACGATGGCACGATTGCTCAGAGTGGATGCAGTACCGGGTGGTGCGGGCTGGGGTACGGTACCAGTAGGGGAGAACTGCGCGCCAAACAAGCGCGGTCGGATGTTCCCCCATACGCCTGGCCGCCGGTTCCACGTTCAATTCGCCATCCATTTAAAATCGGTCCCAGTTGCGCCACAGTCAGCAGGAGTCATCATTCAGCATCAGCACAACTACTCGCAGACTGGCGGTACTGCTGCTGTGTATGTGCATAATCCTCCTGTATGCATAACATACTGCTTATACTACTGACATAACACAACGATTATACAAACGACTGCCGTATCTAATCCAGCGAAGCGTCGATTTTTCGGCGGTGAGCTTTATTGCCGTACGGGTACCCGTATTGTGCAGCGGATCGGGCCTATAGGTGCATGACTAAAGCGCTTATCTACTGGCATGTACTACTAAGTACCATAATCCACCCACCCACTCTGCCCATTCTGCGTCTTCTCATGTTTTAATTACATCAGGGCTTTCACAAAAGCGCACTACAACAGAACTAACAGCAACTATGAAGGGTTGCCAGCAGAAGAGATTTCACAAGGACCGTCTGGTTTGCCGAAGAATGCCAGGTCTGGTTACAGGTTGTGATATTCAGGAATTTGCAGGCATACAATCCCACAGCTAGGGAGGGTTGGGCGGGCTGTGGTGCGCTCGATGGAGCGTGCCACAGCAAAGGAGAGTGACCGGTCGGTCCGCCGTGAAGGCAGGTGGTGGCTATGACCGGCCCCCGCAATCGTGCGCGCGCACACACGCGCTACGGGCGCCGCGCCAGGGCTATCTCGTACAGGTAGAGAAACCACATAAACTAGTTTAGAACATTTCACAAGGATCGTCTGGTTTGCCGACTAGAAAATGCCGGGCGCAGCAGGCCACGGGCGGGGGTCACGGGCGGGAATGTTGAAGGCGACGACAGGCCAGCGGGGTGCGCCCACAGGAAGGCGGTCGCCGGTACGGCCAGGAATGAAGAGGTCGTGGCGCGGCTTCCAAGAGCGCATGTCGGAGCACATCTCCGAGAGGAGCTGGTACCAAGCTTTGTCAGGCCAGTAGGGAACAATGACGATGGCTGGGGCACCGCTGGACTCAAGTTTGGAGACTAGATCGCCGATGAGGTTCCACGGAGGGTTACACCAGTTACGTTCGCAACGCCATGCATCGTCGGAGAGGCGCAGGGCGTCGACGGCCTCGCACCGCGGGTCACGCCAGCGGGCGTTGTAGCGGGGCAGGAGGGCGTTTTCAGAAGTCGCGAAGCGGTCGATGGTGCAGGCGCCCCATTTAGCAGTGAGCGAGGCGAATCGACGAGGGTTGAACTGCCAGTCGTCGCAATCAACCTCGCGACTAAGGCGGTCAGACCAGATATTCGCCGCAGAACGGATGTAGCGCACGGAAAGGGTGATGCCGTGCGTGTCCATGAGGTACCACGTTTTGCGTAGCTCAGCCATGAGGCGTGGAGAGCGAGAGGTGAGGTTAGTGAGGACGCCGACAACTGCTTGGTTATCCTCGTGCAAGCGGATGTGGCGGTTTTGGAGCATGGGGAGGAAGGACTCAATAGCCAAGCGGACGGCTTTGAGCTCTTTCAGGGTAATGTGCGCATTGCGGTCATCGTCGTACCAAAAACCCCGAGCTTCATGGTGCTCGTTCAAAACGGCACCCCAGCCGTACGACGAACTGTCGACGTGTAGGTATCCGGTTTCGACGGGGCGGTTAATGGGACGGCCGTTGTGTTGGGTGGGCACACCCACCCACCATTGCAGATCGCGTTCGAGCTGGCGGGTAAGCTTGACGCGGCCGGACCAAGAGTCGCGCGTTTTGAGCACATCATGCAGCTCACGAAGGTAGAAACGGGCAAGGGCAATGGCCAAGTAGAGAAACTGGCATTTGCCCGCGAGAGCGGCCAATTCGCGAGCTGGCAACCACCGACGATCGCGTTTTGCTCGTTGGATCAGGCGTTTGGCCGCGCGAGCAATGCTGGCGAGTTTCTCAGCGGGCGCACGAAGAGTAGGTGACCCCGATGTGTCAATTTCTAACCCCAGGTGCACGAGCTTCTGGGTGGGCTCCCACACGCCCTTGTTGGGGTTGCGTAGCAGATCCAAAGCCCGAGAGGTGGCGTTCGATGTAGTCACGTTGCCAAATGGCCTCAGCCTGAGTCCGAGCTAGAAACAGGAAATCGTCCATGTAGGGCAACATGCGCAGGCCAAATCGTCGCCGGGGAATAGGTGTGCCGTCTGCTTCAGCCGGGTTACGACGCAATGCCCTAGTGAGGACGTTGGTGAATTGGCAGAAGTAATAGGGGGACAGAGACCAGCCCATGGGAAGGCCAGCCAGTCGGTACAGAGTGCCGCGGTAATCGACAGTGAAAAAATCCCTGTCATCAGGGGCGATTCCAACCGCGTAAAACCCGTCCTGCAGGTCCATCTGCAACATGTAGTCCCCATGGCGCGCCAGGTTGCGTAAATGCGAAAGCGTCTCAAACGAAAGATCGCGCGTCTCACAATAGCGGTTCAGGGGGCGAAGGTCAATGATGAGCCTCCATTTGTTTGTTCCAGGCTTAGGAACCAGGAACAGCCGGGACACCCATTTTGCGCAGTAGCCTCGCTCCCAGGCCCCAACGGCCAGGAAGCGAGCCAATTCACCGTCCATAAACTCCAGTTGAGCAGGAGTAGCATCCCCCATTGACACCCTCTGATGAAAAGAAGGTGGGGCAAGCCCGTCCAAGAAAGGAACGCGTACACCTCGGGATATCCAGTTGAGAACACTGCGATTTGCGCCAGCGGCTTGCCAGTTGCCGAGATTACGACGGACGCGATGTCTCATAAAGGGGGAGTCGGGAGTACAGGAATTGGCGCGATGGATGTCGCGAGGGGGGCGAGCAGAGCGCCCTGTCGCTATGCTGGCCCTCTCCGCGTCGGCGTCAGGTTCCACGGTGCGCGGCATATATAGTAGGAGTGCCGCGGCGTGGGAGTAGCCATGTGCCACTGGGCGCTGGCTTGGCCACTGGCAGTGTACTGTCACTTTGTACTCGAATATGTACTAGACGGCGGGCGTGCGTCGGCATACGCCCCAATCGGAGCGCATCGCGACACCTACGCCGAGTATGTAGGGGCCAGTACGGATCGAGCCATGCCCACAAGGGAAGGGGCAGCCAGGGGTCACTGTTGGTCGACACTGGTCGAAGGTCTTGGACCTTGTTTCACTGAATGGGGAAGCGCTGCAGCTTCGTCCTCTCCTCGCGTTGGGCGAGTAATCAGCAGCTCGTTCGCGGGTAGTAGTTAGCACGTCGCAAGCGGCGCGCGTACATTAACCACACAAACCCTAACGGGTTTCTCCCAGGGGGGGGCCCCGAAAGGCGTCGCTCACCGTACATGGTACGATGGCGGAAGACCGGCACCCTGCGCGGCAAAATTGCCGCGACTTTGCTGTGGTGCGCTCGATGGAGCGTGCCACAGCAAAGGAGAGTGACCGGTCGGTCCGCCGTGAAGGCAGGTGGTCGCTCTGACCGGCCCCCGCAATCGTGCGCGCGCACACACGCGCTACGGGCGCCGCGCCAGGGCTATCTCGTACAGGTAGAGAAACCACATAAACTAGTTTAGAACAGACATAAGCCCGAAACCCTGCGTCTTCTCATGTTACGGCTTCCACCTCGCAGTCATCGCTGTAGAGGACCTTTCTGATGATCTTTTTTTTGTGATTTCCTGATATCGCCTTTTGTTGCTCATGTAATTAAATCCACTCACCCACCCATACCATCCGCCCGCCCACGGTCCTTAATTACACAGCCGTCCGATTACGATCTCACGGTTGGGAGGTATTGGTACTGGTACTCTTTACTCGCTGCTGGTAATGGAAAAAAAACTCTGGTACTTCAGAGCGTTGGCAATGCAAACGCTCGCGCTGCTGGTACTTCAAAGCGCCGGCAATGCAATTCATGGAACTGTAGGCCAGTGATATAGAACCCGTTCTTTTAAAATTTTCTGAAAAATCGACGCATCGCTGATTCAACTGTCAAGTTCCTTAATATAAACTATGAATGAAGTAGCGCAACTACACCCTGCACATATATAAGTTTGGGGTCCCTTTTCGGCAGTCTCAAGACTTCAGAAGTCTAGGGTACCTGAACGTAGGGTATATGAGATGAAACCCTGGAATCTCAGAGGGTTTTATAAAACCTGCATGACTAGTGGCTCAAACCGAAGCTTAAAGACCTTTGACTAGGGTGTCACGCTGCACTTGGTGCATGGATGGACGTCGCATGCAACTGCACCAAAACCAGGGTCGGTATCACGCACACGCCGACGCGCGTGAACAGACAACCAAACGGCGGGATGGCCATGAACGCGTGAAACACATTGGCGAAGGGCTCGGGTGCATTTGGTTGGGGTGCAGCCGTGTGACTGGGCGGCGGCTAGTACATGTCGCATTGCGATACTGGCATGGCATCAGTGTCGGCCACGCTCAGCAACACCCCCTTCGCTTTAAAACGCTATAACTTCTCAGGGTTTGCTTAGAAATTTGTTTTAAAAATACCACGCAATTGCTCGTTCAAATTTGCGTCGAAACCGATCTTTCAACATCAAAAAATTGATTTTTTGGGGCCCCGCAAAAAATCCCCAAAGATGATCATCCAAGTTGCCCCTCACTGCCTCATGTTCCCACCCATGTCGGGCGCGTGGCTTTGCGCCAAGTGCGTGTCTAAGCCCCATACTCGGCCGTGCGAGAGCGTTATGTATGTGGATGACCACGGATCACCAACACTTTGGCATGTGCCGCCTCCTAGCGATACACACATCTACCAGCGCAAATGCCATTTTCCACAGCATTTTTCAAGGAATTTCATATTAATAAAAGTCCACGCCCCTACCGCGCCACCCCGCCCACGAAACGGTGCAACTGGCATTCCACCACGCGCCCCCATAGTAGAGCATCGCCATATATACGCCAAGGGGACCATCGAGCGCCTCTCCTACGTGTGTTCGCCACAAAAATAGCAGCATTTTAACCCCAAACCTGCTCCCCACATTGGCCAACTTGTCCTTGGGGTGTCACGTCGTGCCTATAGCGACATGCTTCCAGTGGCCTACACGCAGGGTGTGTGCAACTTATGCCAAGGGCCGTATTCACCGAGTTTGGTGCGACGAGTGCCGCTATTTCCATCGGTTTGGACGGTTGGCGCAACCCACAATTTTCTGGCGCCAACGCATCATGCACTGATTTCGCGTTTTTTAAAGGGCGCCCACAAATGGTCGTGTTGTCGCGCGGGTGGGTATAAAGCGCACAATAGGCGTTCGCCCGAACTATTCCCACTATAGTTAGCATGTATGCACATGCAGCCGGCGTTATCCTCGCCCATGCATGCGCTTTGCGATCGAAAATGCAAAACCCGGACTTATGTGGGGGGGGGGGGGGGGGTACAATAATAACTTCATAATTAATTACACCTGATACGAGGCAGTCGGGAATGACCGATGATCAGAGCGACCAGAACATAGTGAGTGAGGTACATGTACGGCAAATCCGTGACAGTAGTAATAAATCGCAGAGTTGCTATATATGGGCACGTAGCTATGGCAATCCCTGGTATCACCATCAGCAGAGGATAACCCCGTATTTAGGATGAGAAGTACCTGAGCCGTAGCGGTAGCCGTAGCCGTGCACTGTTGTGAATTACAAAAAGGGCAGTAACAAATCCACCTACTGCTAAAAGTAGTACTAGAAAATCAACACATCAAGCCGCCTAAAAGCGGTCCGCATCACGCATGAGGCGGGATGGATGAGTGATGCGCACACGGTTCAGAGTCCGGGCCACGCGTGCACGTGTGTGTGTGGGTGATCCTCGGACGTGTTGTGCAGCTTCAACGGGATGGCAGACGAATTTGCGCCGTCTCGAGGCGGCGAGCGAGCGCGCTCTCGAGCGGCCACCAAGCTCAGGACCCCGAGGAAATCTCTTGCGAGCAAGGCCTCCTGGTGAGCCCGGGTGGTGCACCGAGTGCCCCGCGATGAGAGGGCACCCCGATCCGCAGCCAAGCATGCGATACTGCGCACTGTGCGGCGCACCCCCTTGCTCACCTCACCCACTGTGCCGAAGACTAAGCCCGTGTACTCCGACATATCCAGGATGTCTCGAAGAGGACCCGCCTTCTGTCCGAGCACCGTGTTGTGCCACGCCGCATCCCGCGCTGCCAACCCCCGTTGTATGTCGCCCAACGGGGAGCGCTCAAACCGATCCACAGCCGCGCCCCCGGGCACTGCAATGTACTTGACCCCGTACGTACCGCATAGTCTTGAACTCCAGCAGCACCGTGGACTTCAACCTCCGGGGATCATAGCTCCCGGTCACGACGTTGAGCGCCGGAAGGGAGAGCTCTTCGTCCGGCACGAGGTCCTTGAGTTCATCCATGGGTACGGTGTTGCCTAGAGGCACTGCCTGCTGGAATTAACAAGTCATCCACCTCCCGCCGTACAACGATACCTAGGTCGTTAACACAGTGATCGCGGAAGGCATCGGCGATAGCGTCATGCTGTACACGCCAGTGAGCGTCTCCATGCGCCGGGAGATTCATGAGCGCGTCGCCGTATAGGTCAACAGTGACGGGGTTGTGCTCCGTCGAGGGCAGAATGATCTGGATCCCGACCACCGGGGCCAAGCACGGGCTACACTGTGAGATTCAGATGTGACGTAAATGTGCCCTACTGGTGACGAACGACGACATACGGGGACGATACGGGACGGACGAGGGACGTGGATTTCATACCCAGTAGCGACGACTATCGCGCGCGACCTGTAAAGTACTATATGAATTTCTCGTTTCCATAATTTCATCAAATTGATATGCGCACGCGGGCTCGCGTGTCGCCCGCCGACGCGGAGTACCCGGGCTAAGTACAGGCGGCTGCAAGTACTCGCTGCACATCGCTGCACATCGCCGCGGTGTGCCGCGATGTGCGGCACGACGGGCGGAGGTGTGGGCGGATGTAGGTGGTACGGTAGGTGGTAGGCGGTAGGTGGTGTTCGTAGGTGCGCGTTTTAATGCAGCCGCCCTAACTGCTGATGATTGTGTAACGCCCCAGCACGCGCATGAAGTACGGGGTCGCCTCACGGTCACCGCCGCTCACCGTTGAATCAAGCGCGGACAGCCGCGCACTCGCATCTGTGTTGCCTGCCGGTGGTGGGTTACATCCACCCCAACTCTCAACCCCCCCCCCCGCCCCCCGCGCGCGGCAGCAGGCATGCCGGCAAAGGGATGGATAGCGAGTGTGTCGAAGGATGGCGTGTACACATGCAAGCACTGCCACGGCATCGTGACGGGTAGTAGTGAAAGGACGGCGCGAGAGCGGCACTTCCGGAAATACCCGAACTGTAGCCACTCGTTGAAGCGTGCGGCTAAGTTGCGCCGCAAGGCCGCCTTATCACAAGCAGCACCAGCAGGGGCGGCAGCAGCAGCAGCAGCAACAGCAGCAACAAGCGCGGCAGCAGGAGTAGCTGCAGCCGTCGGAAACGGCCCGCGGGCGCCGGTCTCGGACGACGGCGGCTCGAAGGTGGACGATGTGATGGGCGTGGGGGAGGACCCCGTTGGCGAAGACGGTATGGACATCGACGCGCCTGCGTGGCCGCCGGCGGGCGTCGAACCCGTGATGAGGGCGTGATATGGAAAGGCGATCCCGGCGACTTCTACATGAAGGTCATCGCCAAGAAGTTCCGGGGAGTATGGCACTACGGCGTGATAACCGGCGTCGTTACCGAGTGGGTGTTGGAGGACTACGGCGGGGCGACCCAGTGGCGCGCTGTTTTCGAGGACGGTGACATTGTGGACCTTCTGCGTTCAGAGGTGAGTGGGCCCGGCCTGCGTGCTGGTGGCACCACTCAACTGCGGTTGTATGGAATCACACGCACCCGCCCGGTCGGCGTGGCAGGTTGTGGAGGCTATGGCGGCTGCCCAGGAGCACCCCCCTGTGGATGCGGACGGGGATGCTCGCTTGGTAACCGTCCATCAAGGCGATGACTTGTCCAGTGAATCACGCACCTTGCCCGGCGTGCGTTCAACACAACCCGGCTGGCGGAGGCCAAGCAGAACACTGGCTGCCATGGCGTGTGCCATGTGCATGTGGTCCTGGGCTATGTCAGCATGATCAACCTCTTCCCCCTCGCGCCGTTCCACCTGTTTTTTTTTGGCTTGGGAAGGGACTTATGGAGGAAATTTGTCACCGTGCAGGGCCACATTGGATTCCGAGCTATGAAGCAGGAAGACCGGCGCCAGGCTTTAGTCCCGATACCCAGCAACTTTGAACGCGGGTTGCGCCCTTCGTTTGCAGTGTCCAAGAATCGAAAGGTAACCCCCCCCCCCACCCCCCCCGGGCGTGGGCGTGGGCGTGGGCGTGGGCGTGACGGCATTCCCCTCCATGACTGCAGGGTCAGGCAAGGTGACGGTGCAGTCCGGCTGGGTCATGGAGGACTGCTTGCACCACATGGAAACGTTTTCCATTCTTAACGCCGGTCCGCTGCTCGAGGAGGCCCGGGTGAAGGCGATCATGACCGAGAAGGAGCTTCGCGTCCCTAGGCGGTGCTTGGGCACATGTACAAGCGCATGCAAGGAGCTGCGTGGTTCGTCACGCGGTGGGGGTTGCAGAATGTGGTGACGGAGGAGGACGGCCCCGAGCGCAAGGCGCAGGTGGACGCGCTCACTAGGGAGGGGAGGACTCGATACCCCGCGCGGCGCCAAGGCGCGGCGGCCGGGGCAGCGCGGCGCCAAGGCGCGGCGGCCGGGGCAGCGCGGCGCCAAGGCGCGGCGGCCGGGGCAGCGCGGCGCCAAGGCGCGGCGGCCGGGGCAGCGCGGCGCCAAGGCGCGGCGGCCGGGGCAGCGCGGCGCCAAGACAGCGGCGGCCGGGGCAGCGCGGCGCCAAGACAGCGGCGGCCGGGGCAGCGCGGCGCCAAGACAGCGGCGGCCGGGGCAGCGCGGCGCCAAGACAGCGGCGGCCGGGGCAGCGCGGCGCCAAGACAGCGGCGGCCGGGGCAGCGCGGCGCCAAGGCGCGGCGGCCGGGGCAGCGCGGCGCCAAGGCGCGGCGGCCGGGGCAGCGCGGCGCCAAGGCGCGGCGGCCGGGGCAGCGCGGCGCCAAGGCGCGGCGGCCGGGGCAGCGCGGCGCCAAGGCGCGGCGGCCGGGGCAGCGCGGCGCCAAGGCGCGGCGGCCGGGGCAGCGCGGCGCCAAGGCGCGGCGGCCGGGGCAGCGCGGCGCCAAGGCGCGGCGGCCGGGGCAGCGCGGCGCCAAGGCGCGGCGGCCGGGGCAGCGCGGCGCCAAGGCGCGGCGGCCGGGGCAGCGCGGCGCCAAGACAGCGGCGGCCGGGGCAGCGCGGCGCCAAGACAGCGGCGGCCGGGGCAGCGCGGCGCCAAGGCGCGGCGGCCGGGGCAGCGCGGCGCCAAGGCGCGGCGGCCGGGGCAGCGCGGCGCCAAGGCGCGGCGGCCGGGGCAGCGCGGCGCCAAGGCGCGGCGGCCGGGGCAGCGCGGCGCCAAGGCGCGGCGGCCGGGGCAGCGCGGCGCCAAGGCGCGGCGGCCGGGGCAGCGCGGCGCCAAGGCGCGGCGGCCGGGGCAGCGCGGCGCCAAGGCGCGGCGGCCGGGGCAGCGCGGCTTTAAGACAACGCATACAGCGGAATCGGCGGAAAGGGATGCATTACAAGCTGTGGACGGCAGCCGCTGAAAACTATGCGGTCATGCCGCAACAACCCCAGCACTGGCTTCTGGATACCTCTGATCTGGCTGACGGCGGCGGGCTGCGGGATGCAGGGCCGCATGACTGAGGTGGCGGTGCTGGTGAGCCCGCAGAGTCTGCATGCGGCGGAGGCGGCGCAGCCGCATAGGCACTAGACAATGCTCTGAAGCGAGCCCCAATTGTCTGCCCAGCGCCTGCCCCAATGTAACGCACCAGCTTGGCAGCAATTGGCAGCTCTTTTGCCCCCCCCCTCCACCCCACAGACACACTACCAATACCAGTTTCTCATCCCGGCGGGCAGTTGATGCGTATACCCAGGCTTGTGCGTACGCAGTGCGGGGGGGGTGGGGGGGGGGGGAATCACTATAGCTAAGCTAGTGATGTGAGATATGAGTGCAGCAACAGATATTGTGCAAGATATAATACGATGGCATGCAAGCGGGTCCCCGCTCTTCCACAATCATTGGCCCTGCTCCCTCTTGCCCCGCCCCCGGTGCCCTTTAGCTGCTCTCAGCATCCCGAGTGGGATGGGCGGGGCAGCGGTTGCTACCGAGTGAGGCGTAGCATCGTTTGCAGTGGCAACGCAGCCTTTCCGGTGTGACGCCGACTGGATGTAACCCAGCAGTACGCGCAAAGTGCAAGTGCAAGCTGCTGATGGCGGGGATCCCGCGCGGGGGGGGGGGGGGGGGGGGGGGGCAGCGGCTGTGGGATAGGCGCGGCAGCGGTTGCTACAGAGTGAGGCGTCGCATTGTTTGCAGTAGCAACGCAGCCTTTCCGGTTGCATAGTGTGACGCAGCCTGGATGTAACCCAGCAGTACGCGCAAAGTGCAAGTGTTACACGTCCGTGTGCCCCACCCAATGACATTGCGCCCGACCTCACTGACGGCATGTCTCGCTCTCCTTCAGCTCCTGGGCCGTCCGCCGCCTCACCCTGCGCACCCTACCAGCCGCGCGTGCCTTCTCGGAAGCCTCACACACGGCGGCGCGAGTCGCGTCGTGGAACGCGTCCCTGACATGGCGGAACTCCGCCCTCTTCGTGGCCGTGGTCGGGCAGGGGACTGCCCGCTGATGGGTCGCCATGCATGGGTACTTGGGGCCGCACAAAGCCGGGGTGCCGTCGCAGCAACACTCCCAGTCCGTCCGTTGGCCGCAGTCCACGCATGACGGGCGTCCGGCCAGGACACGCACATGATAGTGCATGTGGCCGCCTCCCGCCACTGCTCGTAGTGCTCCGGTCAACATGGCGACGAGCAAGTCGGCATGTCCCGCAGGTGGCTGCGGGGCGGGTGGCGCGAGCGCAGCCTCGCTCGCCTCGACAACCCCCTCAGCCCGATCAGTCGCCTCGACCACGGCCTCCTCTGCCTCCTGACGCGGCGCACCAGGCGCATCATCGTCGCCTGGCAGGGCGTCCCCCCCCGCAACGGCGCCGTCGGCGGTGGCCGACGCCGTCGTGGCGGGGTGTTGTGAGGAGGTGGCCCTAGACATAGGTGGGGCCGGCACCGCCATGTGTTGCTCCACATGCGGTGCGGTTCCTGACGCGACAGCTCCGTCGCACCAGTACCGGCGCCGGCACCCCACGCACGCCTGCTGGGCTTACCACCAACCGGCATGTTTCCTTTGGGAGGCGGTTCATCCGCGTCGGAGGTGAGCGGCGGTGCCTGTGTGGGTGTGGATACTGCCCGGCCATTAGGGCTCCCGCCGCCTGTCGCTCCGCCGACCCACGCCGCGGCGTGTGCTGCGCCCCGCATAGTCGCCTCGAATATAATATACATGACGCGGGGACGGGGGGGGATTCGTGCGTTTCGTATGTCGGCGGAAAGGCGTGCGAAGCTGCGGCTGGCGAAGGTGGTGGAAGTAAGCGTGGCGGCGTCGGCGGCGTATTACCGTGCGTGCATGCGTGCGCAACCCCGCGGCAGCAAGCGCCGGACTCGGCGTGTGCCAGCGGCAGAGCTGCGAAGCCATGGACACGGTACGGGATGCCAAGTCTGGCTAAGCAACTGCCGAGGCTGGCGGCTTAACCCCCATGTCCGGCGGTTGAGGGACGGAAAGTGCGTAGAAGTTGATCGGGAAAGCGGGCATATAAGCCTGGCTGTGCTAGGTTCCTATTAAGTAATGACGGTTTGTGCTAAGTAATTCTTAGGGGTAGACCATGCAGCGCAGGTAGGGGGCGGTATAAATGAGGCCGGGCACATATACTGCTCCACGAAACGACACTGTCGCACGTGTAGTTGAATAGACGCCCCCCCCCCCCCCCCCCCCCCCCCCGCCGGGTCGGCCCGCCGACCCGCCACGGCATGTAATATTTGTCATGCATCGCTGGGGTATGTGTGAGTGGATGCCCCGCCGCCACATCCCCACCCCCACCCCCCCCCCCCCCCCCCCCCCCATTTACACTTGTGCACTCATAAAGTTTGGGCTGGTTTCGGAGCAATACATGTACGTATGTATATACATACAATGGAACGTAGGACCTGCGCGGAGAGAGGGGGGGCTGGCGGAATGCGTTGGGGGTGCGTAGAGTAGCGTGTTGGTGAGATTCGGGGTGCATCGGACGCCGGATGCCGATCCACCCAGCGTAAAAGACGCCTACGTAATATTCACACTATATATATTCACACGCAAATGTGTGAAAACCGGACATTCCGTGCGTGCCGGATGGGTGGGAATACGGCGTCCGATGCAGCCAAAACCCCAGCAACACGCTATTCTGTGCACCGCCAATGCACTCCGCCAGCACCGCCTCATTCTCTGTCGATTTCGAAAACGCCTTCACATTACCCACCGGTAATTGCAATTGCCACCGTGTAATGTTGTCACGATGTGCGCACACAACAACACTTACTACCGGTTCCGACGCGGATGGAGGCGGGGCTTGCGGAGTGAGTTGGGGGTGCGTAGAGTAGCGTGCTGCAAATAATTGGGGTGCATCGGACGCCGGATGCCCACCCACCCGGCGTAAAAGACGCGTAATATTCACACTTTATTAACACACAAATGTGTGAAAACCGGACATTCCGTGCCGGATGGGTGGGAATACGGCGTCCGATGCAGCCAAAACCCCAGCAACACGCTATTCTGTGCACCGCCAATGCACTCCGCCAGCACCGCCACATTCTCTGTCGATTTCGAAAACGCCTTCACATTGTCCACCGCTAATTGCAATTGCCGTGTAATGTTGTCACGATGTGCGCACACAACAACACTTACTACCGGTTCCGACGCGGATGGAGGCGAGGCTTGCGGAGTGCGTTGGGGGTGCGTAGAGTAGCGTGCTGCAAATAATTGGGGTGCATCGGACGCCGGATGCCCATCCACCCGGCGTAAAAGACGCGTAATATTCACACTGCTTTATTAACACACAAATGTGTGAAAACCGGACATTCCGTGCCGGATGGGTGGGAATACGGCGTCCGATGCAGCCAAAACCCCAGCAACACGCTATTCTGTGCACCGCCAATGCACTCCGCCAGCACCGCCTCATTCTCTGTCGATTTCGAAAACGCCTTCACATTATCCACCGCTAATAATTGCAATTGCCACCGTTTAATGTTGTCACGATGTGCGCACACAACAACACTTACTACCGGTTCCGACGCGGATGGAGGCGAGGCTTGCGGAGTGCACTTGCGGTGCACAGACTAGCGGGAGACTAGACCCATTGTCGCTTATTTACAAGCACGGGCGGTGCTGCCAGACCTGATCGTCTACGGCCGATATAATATTCACACTATATTAACATCGGTGCACACCGCCGCACACCGCCGCACACCGCCGCACACCGCTGCGCGCGCACATTCGTCGCACACATTATCCCGGATTCACTCGCCGTATCCATTACGCCGTGCTACTTCAACAATAAACATTGCGAAATTACACCGACACAATGCCGCACCGACTAGCTCTTGACAATACGTGCATATAAATAGTAGTGGCGCGCTGCTCCTCGCCTCCGATGTGTCGTTGACTGCTGCGGAAGGCGGTCGTCGACTGGGTGTTAGTTTCTCCACCTCGGCCGCCCCCCCCCCCCCCCCCCCGCCCCCCCCCCCCCCCCCCCTTCACCGCTCACAGCGCCATGGCCGACCTCGCCCCCCCGGGCAAAAGTGGGCGGCGAGCCTTGTTGTCTCGCGTGTCCGCGCCGCCGGCATCGAGGAGGACGAGAAAGACATGAGGAAACCCGTGACAAGGTGGGCGCGCAACAAAACACTCCATCCTCCGCATTAGCACGCACCCACTCGTGGCTAACTTGTGCCGCGCGCAGGTTCGTCCGGGAGCGCCGTAAGGCCCACCTCAACGCCAAGGCTTCCACAGTGCCAGCGGCGCAACTCGTGGTGGCCGAGGAGGCCGCATCCTCAGCCGCTTAAAGGCGAAACGATTGTGGCTTGTTGTGGGTGTCTGGGCACAGGGGGCGTCCCGACGCCAAGGTAAGGAAGCTCATGGCGGCGTCGTCGACGGCACAGCCTCCCGGGGTGGTGAAGACACTGACGGATGACAAGAAGCGGAAGAGGCCAGTGAAGAAACGCCGAGGTAAGAAACTGACGGTCGCGGAGTCGGAGGCGGAGTCGGAGGCGCAGGCGGAGGCGGAGGCGGAGGCGGAGGCGGAGGCAGCGAGATCGTCGAAGCGGAGGGTCCCCCGGGCACGCAAGAACAAGAACAAGCAGTAGCCCCCGCCCCCTTTACCCCCCCCCCCCCCCCCCCCAGGCGGGAGCGGCTGGCGGCGAGGGGGGGCGGGGGGGGGCGGGGCGGGCGTGGTCCCCCCGCCCCCGCACCCCCCCCCCCCCCCCGGGCCACATCCCCCGATGGCAGCTGTCGCGAATATTGTAATTCAATCATTCTTCGGCAAACCGCTGCCTGCCCCCGCCCTCCCCCTCGCGAATATTTATGTAACGTGAGCACTCTTTGGCAAAACATGGCAGCCAAACCGCCCATCTGATGACCTTTGATCGGACGGCTGGCAGGCCCGATCAGCAGTACTAGTACTGCAAATTCCCCAGTGTTACCAAATACGTACGGCTGCGATTTGCGCTCCCATGTACTAATAGTCGTACTTATCCACAGGACGACTAGGGTTCGTGCCCGGGTACCGGGTACCGGGTACTACATCCCCGGTACCGGCGTCATAAATATATCGCGTACTACCCGGTACTACACGGACAACCTTGTACCTTGTACGTCAGTGCCATGTACGCTTCACCGGGCTGGTACGGCTACCAGAATGATGACAAAAAGGATTTATCGCCCGCCGGCAATAACGCCGGATGTACTCGCACGTAACTGGATGGACGTGCCGCCACCAGCAGCAGCCTTCACGGATAAATAATAGTCGCTAGTAGTAGTGCTTCGTCACCTGTATGTCACATCTGAATCTCACAGTGCTAGGCAGGAAGAAGTACCCAGCAGCGACCCCCCGCAGCTCATGCGGAGTCATGACCGTCCGCGCGGTGGGGATGGCCACTGTCCACATGCCTGACGCCGCGTCGAGCTGGTTGAACAAGATCCGTTCCCTACATGTGACAGGGTGAGCGCACACCTCATTTCGAAGCCGAGAGTTGTTGGCCTGGTCTAGAAATGCCGTCAGCTCCTTTTGCGAGCCCGACGCAGCCTCCACTTCCCGCTCCATCACGCGCGCATCTGCGTCGCCGAGATGGCCAGCAGTAGCCGCTTGGAGGCGGCCCCACGCCTCGCGCATCTCCGCGGCGTAGCTGTCCGACCCATGAGCATCGTTGAGGAAGTGGTCATACCGGCGGGCGGAAGAAGTTGCGTTAAGCTGCTTCGGCCAAGTACGGACCCGAGCTGTGGGTCAAAGAAACCAAGGGTTGAGGTGTTGGTGCCGGAGTTCCTAGTCAAGAACCTTGGGAGGATGGCATTCATGCAGCCGATAAAGGCGGCATCACGAACGGTAGCCATGCGGCGGATGCCAGCTCCCTTCAACCGAGTGGGGAGGTGAAGCCTGCTGCGCGCCCTGGCCACTGCATCCTCGCTCAAGGTAGCCACCTCCGCTGCCATAGGGTCGGGGTCGTGCAAGAGCTCCGCCAAGAAATCGGTGACCACCGGATTGGTGTCGGTGCCGTACGTGGAGGGATCAAAAGAAACCCCGTGCACTGTACTGTCCGCTACACCGCACTATATACCGATTAACACCTGAGCGGTTGTTGTTCAACGCGCGAAATGTTAGAGAAACATGGCCCCATTTATCCGAAGCTGACGTGGCACAAAGCGGACGTCCCTGGGGGTCGCACGGCCATTTCTCTATAAGCCACCCCCCCCCCTTGTTGGAGCCCCGTAGGTCGTCGGTCGGTTGCGCGCGCCTCACGCGCGTCTCGATCGCCGAGTCATGCTAACCTGCTCTCGTCGCCGGAGCTGTGGTTTTCAAACGGGAAACATCACCATATCACACCGCGCAGCTCGCCACCTCGTCGCACTCACTCAGCCTCGATTCGACTATCGTCTGATACTTAGAGCGGGGGGGGGGGGGGGGGGGGGGGCTGGCTGCCTCAGTCCAACTACGCCTCCTTATAGGGACACTCAGATGACCTTAGATGAAATAAACGGGAACATGGCACCGCCCTAGTCCGACTACGCCTACATGAGCAGCGGCGAGATGCCGCACCTAGAGGACCCAAACAAACGGCGGACTGCATGCGCTGGGGCTCTATGATGAACTGAGTAGCGCGGAAGACGGAGGAGCCGCGAAGTCAAAGATATCAAACATGTTGGGCGGCCTAGGGCTGCAACTAACCCTGCGGATGGAGGAGGGGCTGAAAACATGAGAGGAACCGTAGTACTGCAGTCGCTACATTGTACAACCCCGCGTCCGCCGACCCGCAGACCCGGAGCCCGGCGTCCGTCATCGACTGACGGGCGGCGAGGCGGATAGGCGACGGTCGTCCGGCGTCCGGCGTCGGACGAACGACGGCGTCCGGCGTCCAGGTCCGGTCCACGCTGCGGGCTCGGCGCTTCGCGCCATACCCGCCTCGCCCGTAGACCTGACGAACGGCGACGACCGGCCCGTCTCGCGGCGCCCGGGCGGCCGGTACCCGTACCAATACATGTAGTCGGAAGGTATGCGCGAGGGCGCGTTCCGAATCGTTGGCAGCGTTAGCACGCACTAAGACATGGAGTACATATGTCCATGCGTCTTTTGCGTCAAACTCCCTGTCACAATACGGTGTGGGTGTCCCCGCGGGGTTGTGGCCGGGCGCGGATGCACATTATGATACAATTACGCACCCGAGTATTTCCCACTGCCCGCCGATTGGCCCGGATTCATGCCATGCATGAACGGTTCCTTGTACACTGCCATGCATGTGGCGGAGGTGAACCTGAGACTATCGAACATATGTTGGTGGAGTAGTGCTCGCGGTGGGGGTATCATCGTCTTAATTTGGGGTTGTTACTCCGTCCGGGAATTTAGGGATTTTATTAATAGTCAAGTTATTGCGTCAACACATGAGGACTTAAGTGCCTTGATTTTGGGCGGGGTCACCCCCCCTTCACGGCGCCCTAGCTGGATTTTATTGGGAATAAAGGGAAAGAAATTTCCAGCTATGGCGTCAGGTCCTCCCTCACATTGCCTTTTTGGTTGCACATGTGTCGCACTCCCGAAATGCTTTGCTCCGTGGGATGGGGCTTGCCCCAACTCGCATTACTCGAATGGGCCGACCCACAAACGGGTAGGGCGGACCTTTTGTGGTCAGTGCCGAGTATTTTGATGGCAGTGTTTGAGATTGCTGTGATCCAACAGCGTTGGAAATTCCATCACTGGTCTCCGATTAGTATTTCAGAATGCTTCTGCAATTTGCTTGTTAACTATAACGGAGCGTCGCCTACCCAGGCATGGCTTTCCGTGATCGCTGCTTAAACGGCCGTCGTAAACGATGCAAGGGTTTCACTGGTGCCAGTCCTGTCACGGGGGCGAGGGGGAAAAAAGTGCGAGGGTTATTGGTGCCATCGCGGAACTATTACGGAATCTATAACGGATACATTGTTGATCCAGCGAAGCGTCGATTTTTCAGCGGTGAGCTTTATTGCCGTACGGGTACCCGTATAGTGCAGCGGATCGGACCTATAGGTGCATGCCTAAGCGCTTATCTACTGGCATGTACTACTAAGTACTTTAATCCACCCACCCGCCCACCCACGGTCCTTAATTACACAGCCGTCCGATTACGATCTCACGGTTGGGAGGCTATGAGTACTGGTACTCGCTACTCGCTGCTGGTAATGGAGAAAAAAAACTATGGTAATCCTTAGTTCAAATCGCTGGCAATGCGAACGCTCGCTGCTGGTACTGGTATTCGCTACTCGCTGCTGGTAATGATGGTACTGGTACTGGCTACTCGCTGCAATGCTGGTAATGGAAAAAAAAAACTCTGGTACTTCAAAGCGCTGGCAATGCAAACGCTCGCTGCTGGTACTTCAAAGCCCTGGCAATGCAATTCATGGAACTGTGGGCTAGTGATATAGAACCCGTTATTTTAGATTTTTCTGAAAAATCGACGCATCGCTGATTCAACTGTCAAGTTACTTCATATATCTAATAATACATGCGAAACCGTTCCGAAAGTCGGCGACAGACATACATACAAACATACCCACGGACTCACCCCGTACAATAGGATGACATCAGGGGTAATATATATGTTTGCCATGACCCTACCGCATTACCGAGTTTTCCCGCCTGGTATAACATAACCGTAGCTCCGATAGAGTTGGTCCCGATATGGGCAACCGCGCGCCACCGGGTGCAGCCGTCATAGTGACGGGGGTTCGCCCTTGGACGGTTGGGCACCTGGCTGAGGGCGCTGGGGCGTCCTTGCGTCCTGTGTGTTGTTGGGGGGACCCGTCGCCACTACCTGCCTTTTGGAGCCGCGTCGATCGGGCGTTTAATGGCCGGCCCTCGGCCATTCCGATCGATCGTGTGTTGCAGCGGGATGGGCTAGTGCGCTTTGATGTGTATTATACCCAAGGGCAGCAGGGTGCGCATGTCCGCGAGCGTTTACAACGTTTTGCGGGCCGGTGGGGGTGGTACTTGCGGGAACACCGCTCGTACTAGGATCGCCACGCCGCCCGCCCTCCCCCTCCCCCCCACCCCTTGCCCTTTCCCTTCCCTCCCAGGCCCGCCCACCTGTGCGTTGCGACGCTTAATGTGAATGGGTTGTCTTCCAAGGTGGAGGATGTTGGCGCGCTGCTGATCGAGCGATCTGTAGATGTTCTGCTCGTTCAGGAGACCACGGTTAGGGCGACCGATATGCGAGTGCTTTTTTATGGGTACTCTGACTACTATTCGTTCGGGGACAGCGTTGCATCGGAACGTGGGTGTTGTGTGTTAGTCCGGTCGCCGTACCGGGCGCGGGCAGTCGGCGCGCCCCACCCATGTTGGACCTGTGTCCGGGGGGGGGGAGGTTGCAGTGACTCCGCGGCCACTATATTCATCTTGGCCTATTTGCCCACCGGCGCATAGGGGGAACCGTATCCGGACCGCCTGCGCGAAGAGTTGGCGCGGCTTCGATACGAGTTATCCGAGGGATGTGATCGTGGTGGGGGGGATTGGAACATGGATGAAAGGGAGTTGACGGCTCTACTCAGGCGTTGGCGGTGCCTTCCCGGCGGTAAGCCCACGTGGCCGCTGGATGCATCGGCGCGCGAACGGGGTACTTGTCGGAGGGGCAGCTGCCGCGTTCTCGACCACTTCATCGCATGGCCTCCCACCATAGCCCTCCCCCCCCCCTCTCGCCCTCGGCATGGGTGGACTACTCTTGGGACACCTCCGATCACTTCCTTGTCCTGTCTTCTTTCCCCGTGGGCGCCATCCGTGAGGATACCTGCACACCTCCCCTGCATGAACGCATGTCTGCAAGGTCCATTCCCAAACCGGCCCACAGTGACTCTCCCTCTGAATGGCCCAAGCCGTTCCACGATTTTGTCACCGCTAATCCGTTCGCGGTGCTCACCCCTCTAGATGACCCACATGTAGACGGCGGGCCCTCGGGAGGGGAGGGATCACTAGACACCGGCGCCGACCACTTTATCCAGGCAATATGGTCGGCGGCTCTTGGGGTAGGGGCTGTTGCCAAGCCCAGGCGTCGTGGCCTAGGGCCGCCGCCGCAACTGTCTATCCTAGGTGCGATTAATCGTCGGCGCATGGCCTTTCTGGCGTGCCGGGGGACTAGGGGCCCTCGAGATGCCCCTCTAGCGTCGGCACACTATGCTGCTGCACGGCATAGGGTCCGGACACTAGTACGTAATAACCGCCGCCGCCAGAGGGAGCGGGCCGTGCTAAAAGCGGTTCAGGATTTTAAGAAGGGTGGTGGGAGACGGGAGTTCTGGAAGTGGGCGCGCTCTCTCCGTAAGGGGCAGGGTTCATTCGAGGGCGCGAACGACCAGCCTTTACGCGATCCGGTATGGGGGGTACTTCATACCGAGCCGGGAGAAATCAATGCGTGCTGGGCGCAGCACTATCGGGAGCTGCTGCGTGACCCCCACCCCCTAGCACAACGGGTTGCGATATACCGTGCGGCGTGGGCACACCGCCACGGTACATACATCGCCACCCATTGCCCACGCACTAAACGGGATTAATGGGCATATAACCTGGGAGGAACTAGTCAAGGCTCTTAGGCGTTTCAAAAATAATAAGGCCAAGGGGCAGGATGGGATCATTGCGGAGGCTTTAAAATTAACGATATACGCCCCAAATAGCCATTTTGGCAAGGCATTGCTGGCATTAATTAACGGGATATGGACTAAGAACTATATCCCCCAGCAGTGGCGTAGCTCGGCCATAGTATCGGTGCCCAAGAAAGGCGACGCGACCGTTATGGACAATTATAGGGGTATTTCGATTATGGGTGCCGCTATGAAACTCCTTATGACCGTCATTACCCAACGCTTGCAAGACGTCTGCCAAGCTAAAGGGATAATCCGCCGTTGGCAAGCGGGTTTTATGCGGAATGAGGAGGGGCCCATGCAAGTCGCCAGCTTGTTCGATATCGCGGCTCGTCGCCAAGCGGCACGTCTACCCACGTACGCGGGTTTTATTGACTTTAGGAAGGCATATGACACCGTACCTCATGAGCTTTTATTCCTAAAACTACAAGCCATAGGAGTTACGGGTCATATGCTTACCTTCATTAAAACTTTATACAAGGATAGTATGGTACGGGTCAAGACAGGGGGGGGGGGCCGGGAACACTATCAGACCCCATACCTATGCATAGAGCGTGGCCTCCGACAGGGATGCCCCGCTTTCCCCATCCTATTTAACATATTTATTAACGATATATTCGATGGGGTAGAACATCTAGGGTGTGATGTACCAGGGTTCACCGACACATTAGCGGCAAGGCAACCACGAAGGGTGCCATGTCAGTTATACGCGGACGACGCTGTTGGTATCACATGCTCGTTCGATAACCTGCATGCCATGTTCGCCCACTTCTCGCAGTGGGCGGAGGACCATCTTATGGGGTTTGGGGTACTTAAATGTGGGGTGATGGCATTAGGCCGATATTCCGACGAGACCGCGTTACGCGAACAAGCTGCCCGATGGCAGCTTGCTTGGGGGGGAACGGGTACCGGTTGTAAATGAATATAGGTACTTGGGTACGGTCATTAAGTCGGATTTAGGTATGCAACACATAGTAGACGACCGGGTTAAGAATGGTAAACGCGCCATTGAGGCGCTCGATTCGGTATTAGTCGGTGGACGGGACATAATTCCTATTAATGTGAGTGTGTCGGTCTTTAAAACCTGTGTACTACCGGTTTTAACTTATGGGTGTGAAGTATTAATGGGGCATGGATAGAACTAGCGGCGCAAATAAATTACGAACTCAATCAGTGCTTGCGGTGCCTCATTGGGGCGGTAAAAGCTTCTTTGGGGTGGCCCTGCACCCCATGATGCGGGAATTGGATATTCCCGATGATGCGGGAATTGGATATTGCGCCCATAGAGGCTACGGCCGCTGCGGCACGGGCTCGGGCGTTCCTTAAAGCATCCGACTTGAATACATGTATAACCCATTTAGTAGATCAGCCAAGCAAGTCGGGCGCGCCCTAACACAGCATGGACGTCAGGGACTGTGCGGTGATTAGATCGACTAGCTAGGGCGAACGTAGGGCTAGCTGAGAGGGCGTACCTTCCACTTGAGTGGAGGTCACTAGCCGCGCGCGATGCCGCTAAACTAGTAAAGGCATCGGTGTGGGCGCGTTACGAATCGTCGGTATCGTTAGCACGCAATAACACCTGGGGTATATATGTCCATGCGTCCTATGCGTCAAACCCGTTGCCGCAGTACGGTGTGGGTGTCCCCGCGGGGGTTGTGATCGGGTTGCACATTATGATACAATTACGCACCCTAGTATTTCGGTCCCACTGCCCGCCGATTGGCTCGGATTCATGCCATGCGTGAGCGGATCCTGGAACACTGCCATGCATGTATGTGGCGGAGGTGAATATGAGACTATCGAACATATGTTGGTGGAGTGCCCGCGGTGGGGGTATCCCCGTCATACTTTTGGGTTGTTAGTTCCGGATGAGTTCAGGGACTTTATTAGTAGTCAAGTTATTGCGTCAACACCTGAGGACTTAAGTGCCTTTATTTTGGGCGGGGTCCCCCCCTCCCTTCACGGCGCCCTGGATTTACTGGGAATGGGAAATTTTACCAGCTATGGCGTCGGGCCCTCCCTCACATTGCCTTTTTTGTTGCACATGTATCGCACTCCCGAAATGCTTTGCTCCGCGGTTTGGGGCTTGCCCCAACTCGCATTACTCGAATGGGCCGACGCCCAAACGCACGGGTAGGGCGGACCTTTCGTGGTCAGTGCCGGGTATTTTGATGGCAGTGTTTTAGCGTTAGACGGTGATCCAACAGTGTTGGAAATTCCGTCACTGGCCTTTAATTAGTCTCATATAATGCTTCGGCAATTTGCTTGATGACTATAACGGAGCGTCGCCAACCCAGGGCTTTCCGTAGCTTGATTGCTGCCTAAACGGCCGTCGTAGAGACGCTGCAAGGGTTTTATTACTGGTACCAGTCCTGTCCCGGGGGCAGGAAAAACATCAGGGGTAACCCGATGATACTTAGTCGCCGTGTTGGGACCGCCCATCATCGGTCGCGCCGTCGACCAGTCGTTTCGTCGTCCTCGTTGACAGCCGTCGCCGGTCCCGTACCAGTTGCACAAAAGCGCAAATTCCCGCAGCCGCGACCTTATTATTCTACCCCGCCTCTCCGGTTTCCAGGGCGCAACCTGTGAGCAGAGCATTTTGACCAGCTCGTCAACATGTTGTCGGCAAGGGCGCCAGCCAGCAGCGGCCTTTCGGCTCGCTGGTTCGCGGGCAGTGGCGGCGGCAGGCCTCGTGGTCGCGCCACGGCGGTGCGCGTCTACGCCACGTCATCGGACGCCAAGCAGGTGGTGATCACAGGTACGAGCCTTCCTGCAGACACAGAAAGAATGAAAGAATGCGCTGTGCAACCGTTGCCGGCAGTGTCAAAGCAGCACAACGGTAGTGGCATAGTTTGATATCTGGGCACTTTGCCACGCGCAGGCGGAAACACGGGCATCGGCTTCGAGACCGCCAAGGCCCTGAGCGGTGAGCTTGCTTCCGGGATTCAGCGATCGCCCGGGCAGGGAAGAAGGGGGGGGGGGGGGGGGGGGGGGGGGGGCATGTGCAGGGACTTCTCGCCAGGCAGAGACAGGCCGTGCAGTCCCCGGATGTCGTGATGTACTGACCGGGGGTCTGCGCCTGCACGCGCGACAGGAAAGGGCATGGATGTCGTCATCGCCTGCCGAAACACTGTTAAGGCGGGGGCAGCTGTAGCGAAACTCAAGTGAGGGCAGGAGCTCGCGGTGTTGGGATGGTGGTGGTGTTGGTGTGTGTGTGTGTGGGTGGGGGTGGGGGGGGGGGGGGGGGGTATGTGCTGCGCGCCATCAGCGCAAAGCCGGCCAAGGCATGCGGACGTGTGTTGCGCAGGGCGGAGAACCCATCCGCGATGGTGTCCAGCATGCCTCTCGACCTGGCGGACCTGGCATCTGTGCGGGACTTTAGGTGAGGCATGCCATCTTCCGGCCTGGCATCGTGATGCAGCGCTCTGTACGCAGTGTGCGGGGTCATGCTGCCCGCGGGTCGCAGCCAGCAGCGCGGGCGACTCGCTGACGAATGCGCGCTGCAATGCTTCGCCGCCGCCCTGCGAACGCGCCAGCTCTGCTTACCTGGACTCTGGGCGCAAGCTGGACGTGTTGATCAACAACGCCGGAGTGATGGCCTGCCCTGAGATGGCCACCAAGGTGACGCGCTTACATGCGCGTGTTGGCCTTGCGGGGCGGGGGGGGGGGGGGGGGGGGAGGGTCGCGCTTAAATGTGTCCTGCATGTGCCTGCCTGGCCATTGGCTCGAGGCGCTCTGAGCCGTCTACCTGCGTCACAGGATGGATTCGAGCTGCAGCTGGGTGTGAACCATCTGGGGCACTTTGCTCTTACAAACCACCTGCTCCCGCTGCTGGAGGACCCATCCAGGTGGGCATCTGCAAGCCCCCTCTGCACTACCACACAAACATGCACTCACACGCACAGTACCGCACAAGCACGACCCCAACGCACCTGCTGTCATCAGGATGCTGACGCTGTTCTGCTCTTCTGCACCGCCGTCTGTCAGCTCCACCCGCATCATCAACGTCTCCTCCACCGCGCATTCTTTCGGCACCATCAACTTTGACGACCTGATGGGCAGGTCTGCCCCCCCCCCCCCCCCCCCCCCTCCCCCGGGCCGCCACCATCAGTCTTGGGCTGAGACAGAGGCACAGCTGACACATGCCACCCGGGGCGCCGCAACAGGAAGGGCTACCAGCCTTGGGTGGCCTACGGACAGTCAAAGCTGGCCAACATTCTGTTCACGTACGAGCTGGCGCGCCGCCTCCCCAAGGACGCCAACTGCACCGTGAACACGCTCCACCCGGGGGTGGTGGATACCGAGCTGTCGCGGTACCTGATCGCCGACGACCCTCCGTTCTGGCAGGTGAGACTGCTGGCATGTTGCGCAACACAACGGTTCCCAGCCCTCCCCCCCCCGGTTCGGCAGCGGGGCGCCAATCTGAGCCCACCCTCCGCCGTGTATCAGAAACCCTTCACGGGATTACTCAAGATGTTTGTGAAGAGCCCAGCAGAGGTGCGGCACTGCTGCGGCCACATGCATAGGCTGAGCTGTCCCCATGTAGGAGCCCGTGCTGCGCCTCGATGACGCTGCTCGCCAACACGGCTCTGAGCCGACCTTGCGCGGCCCGCCGTGCCAGGGCGCGGAGACGAGCATCTACCTTGCCAGCAGCGGCTCGGTGGAGGGCATCACCGCCAAGTACTGGGACAACTGCGAAACCAAGACGTCCTCCGCCATTTCGTACGACCGGGAGGTGCGTCTGTGGGGCCGGTCGGAGCTGCTGCGTTCCGATTCATCATAGCCTGTGGGCGCCGTTGGTTCGGTTGCTGACTGCCCAGCGCTATATCAGGCACACTGCGGTCTGCCGGTTCTTGCACGAGAGTGACTCTGCCTCTTCTCGGTGGGGATGCAGGTGGCGAAGAAGCTGTGGACTGTCAGCCAGGAGCTTGTCGAAGTTTGAAGTGGCTGGCTGGCTGGGATGGGATCTGCATGCCGGTCACTTCCAGGCTGTGCTCTGTGAATCCGACTTTAACTCATCATGCAGTCGATGTGCTGCACTGCGATCCGACAGCTGCCACACGAGCCGCCTCTTCTTACTGCTGCACATCCGTCCTCGAAACCCTTGCCGCTGCCGATGCTACCAGAGCCGCCGGGCACGCATAGTGAGGTGCGGTGAGGGGGGCGGTGAAGTCTACTGCAACGTCGGGGGGTTGGATATGCCTACGCGCGCTCAAATATGATGGACACCCTGCCGGGCTCGGTGGATTCTCTGATTGACAGTCCTTCCTGCCCGCACAGCCAGCCGGAAGTGCAGTTTCTCGCTGGTATGGCGGGGCCAATATGCACACCCGCGCTGCGCGCCCCCAACCCGCGAGAGTATCCGCCGTTGGCTTTGTGTGATGTGGCGTATTCGGTGCCGGACATGCACATCGCTCTCAACGCTCCGTGCTGTTCCAGGTAGGCACACTCTATACCACGCTCGCATCACTTCTGGTCTGCCGCAAATTGACTGCTTATTCATTCGCAATGATTTGTGCGTTATTAAATTGCGAACCTCCCATCACCATCGCCCCTCTCCTGGCATGATTTTGCGATTCCACCATCACTTTAGCCACCGAGTGAAGGATGGGCGATTTTCTTCCCTGTAAATGTCGCCGACTCGTCATTGCCGCTGCTCTCCAAACCAGCAGCAGCGCTTAGTAGCAAAAGTGCGAGTACAAGCATTCCCGGTGTGAATATCTTTGAGCATGCCCTCGATCGTCGCTACGGGTATGAGAAACTTAACCGCTACAGGTGAACAACGATTATGCAAGCAAGGAATGTTGAGCATCTCACATGGAGCAGTAACAACAAATGATTAGAGTCAGCACTGTACAGCTTCTGTCTTTTTACTTTTTCCCGGAATATATGGTGTCTATATTTATAATACAGATCTGACAATAATTTTGTAAGACATCATTTTCCATGTTAAATTTCCAGGGAAAAGTAAAAACACGATGAGCGTGCGGGGCGCGCAAATACACGGAAGGCAGTGCCGTGGGGCGCACCACGCCAGGGAGCGGCGATGTAATGCAGCAGCTGGTGTTGCTTTTCCGTCTGCTCCATTCACTCGCCCAGGCAGAGCAGCCCCAAGCGTCCTCCCTGGCTGCACGACGACCTTGCAACGCTGCCCTCCCCCCAGCCAACGCTGCCCTTGCGGGGCCCAGTGAAAAACAGCGGACCAGCCAGACCCCGGCGGCGCGTCCGCTTCCCTCACCCCCCCCCCAACCAACAGCGGCGCGCCGCCGCCCCGGCAGCCGCGATGGCGCTGGTCCCCAGCGGGGGCAATGCCCTGGCGTTGGTCCAGCAGCAGGAGTCGCGGCCGCAGATATCGGAGGCGGAGCGGGCGCAGCGGGTGGCGGACGCGGAGAAGCTGGAGGACAAGCTGAACCACATCCAGGAGAGCGTGCCCACGCGCATCTTCAACGTGTCGGGCAGCACAGCGGGCGCTGGCAGCGGCGACTTCCACCAATACCGCATGGCGCGGCGGCGGGAGCAGTCCCGGCTGGCCCGGATAGAAAAGGTGGCGGCGCCCTCCCTCCGAAGCTTTGATCTGAGCTGGCGCTCCCGTATCTGTTTGGGCTACAGTACCTGTTTGCCGTAGATATTTGCGGACGTTTAGCTGATGTTTAGGGGGTGCGGGCGCCTTGTTGCCCTGGTCTGGCAGATGGCAGAGGAGGAGCAAGAGCGGGGCGATTTTGAGAGGCAGCGGGACAAGCGGGCTGCGGAGTGTGAGGAGCGGTCCGCGAAGCGCCGCGCCAAGCGGCAGAAGAAGAAGGCAAAGAAACGGGCCAAGGGGGCTTCTGAGCCGGGCGACGGCGCGCCGCCCAGCGCTGGGGATGGGGACAGCGAGCCGGAGCAGGCGGACCTGGACTAGGACACCAGCCCACGTGGATGGACCTGGACCCGATTCCGCGATTCGGTCGCGTGCAGGGGTGGGAGGAGCCAGCACGGTGCTTCTATTTTCACTGCCACTGGGCGCCACGCACCCCGGCCAGTTCCCAACCACATTTAGGTGGCTGATACCCAGCAATGCCCCCGCCCCCCCCCCCCCCCCCACCACCACCAAGTAGTAGCACCATCTAGCACCTCCCCAAAGCCATCACAAGCGGTGGAGACACGATGCAAAGGATACCGTACAAGCCGGATGTCGTAGGGTTTGGTTTTACAGTCTATCTATGTGGTATATCTATGTGCCATGTGCCTTGGAGACTCGGCGGAATGGAGGGCGACTTCCGGGAACTCCACAAGTTTCTGAAATTCATATCAGAGGTCCGCCTGCTCAGGTCTGATCAGATGCCCTCCGCCATGTCCGCCACCATGGTGATCTGCGCAGGACCGCCGGGGGGATACGTGTCAGCCAGTGACCACAGAAATCACTGCCCGATGAGCCGTGAGACTCGAGGGTTTGCTGTCAACAGGGGGAAGAAGGGGGGGGGGGGGGGGGCAGCTGGTGGAAGTGTGCTCACCTCGCGCCCCTCCAGTGCCTGGATGAAGTTAGGCAGCCGCAGGCCGCCCTCCCAGCCCCCGCACTCCTTCTCCACCTGGTTGATGAGGTGCTTCACCTGGTCGCTGCTGCACAGTACGGCGGAGGGCGAGACCCGCGGGACAGCCTGGCTTAGTCTTGGTGCTTGGAGGTTAGGTCTGGCAGCAATGGCGCCGCCGTCCGTTGAACCAAAATCGCAGAAGCCAGACCTTCACCCGTGTAGGAAAGCATTCGCGGAAGGCCCTTATGCAAGAGGAGAGAAGAGATAATGGAGGAGAGGAGGCTGGATATCAGAGATTGCCAGAGGCCCATAGGTGTACGGATCACTATGAGACGAGGACTTAAAAGGGGGCGGGGGGAGGGGAAGGGGGGCCTGGTTGACAGGCACCTCAGCGTGGAGCCTGCCATCTGACGCAGGATGAGCTGCATGTCCGAGGCGGTGACGATGCCATCCCCGTCGACATCGTAGATGCGGAACATGAACTCCAGCTTCTCCTGCCTGATCGAGTAGGGGGACGCCGGGTGGGCTGAGAGGGCGCCGGGGGCTGAAGAAGGCAACAAGGGGGTGAAGAGGCATACCGGCGGATGTCACCTGGTCGCTCGAGGGCTGAAGGCGGACAGCAGCCGTACAAACTCCATGAAGTTGACGCAGTCAAAGGCGTGCACCACCGAGTTGGCCAGCGGGTTGACACTCAGCTCCGGGATGTTGAGCAGCTCCTCGCTGGTGATGAAGCCCTGCGGGGTGGGGCCCATGAAGGAGGGGTTGAGGTTAACGCGGGGCTGGACGCGGCGCAGTGTCGTGGTTGGCCGGCGGAAGGGTGAAACTCACCTTGCGGCCGCGGTCCAGCTGCCGGAATCGCTTGTAGAGGGTGAGAATTTCCTGGTGGGTGACTGGCACAGCACACAGCAACGGTCAGCGGGCCAGGCTGCGCTGGCTTTGGCAGCGCCGCTTTTCCGTATTGTTATACAGTCGTCGCTTTGGTGTTAGTTTGTGTGTGTGTTCGTGTGGTTGTGTGTGTGTGTGTGTGTTGTGTGTGTGTGTGTGTGTGTGTGTGTGTGTTGCGGGGGTGGGGGGTCCCGAGGCCCCTACAGCGGTAGTTGCACGCCTCCTGGAGCTCCTCGACGTCATACTGAGTGAGTGTGGACTCGGCCTGCGGCCATGCACGAGGTAAAGGGCGGCGGCAGCAGCAGCAGCCACGCAATCCTTATTACAGTCGGCTCCGCAAACCTCTCAGCAAACCTCTCACGCAAACCTCTGAGCCCCTGCTCCCCCCCCCCCCCCCCCCCCCCCCCCCCCCTTCCTCCTCGGGAAACCCGCTTCTGCCGACAGGTCGCTGCGGTCGCGCACCTGCCCCATCTCGAACCGGCACGCTGCTGCCAGCGATGCTCCGGTCTCAGAGCACACCCGGTGACAGCAACGGCGTCGAGCGGGACGCCCAACGGCCGGGGTGCTGTAGACAGCCTCGCCACAAGACAGGACCACCTGCGGTGCTCCAAGTGGTCAGGCACGTGCGCCTCTTACGCGAGACTCTCCTCGTGCCCGTGTCACAAACTGATGCCTGATCCCACACGGCGGCTTCAGCTGCCTCGAAAAGCGCTTGCTGGCCTTCGCCGCGTTGATCAGTCCGGTGTCCTCACCTGGGAAACTAGCGCGAGATGGGACTGGCCTCTCCTGGCCTGCTGCTGCTGAGCTGGTACCGTATGCAGTCGCTCTGGGGCTCGCGCCTCTTGTCTGCCGCGAGCTGTCGAGCAGCAGCAGCTGCTGGGGCTGCTGGGGCAGCAGTCTGGGGCTGAGCTGCTGAGTTGGTACCGTATGCAGTCGCTCTGGGGCTCGTCGCACCAAAGGATTACAGGTTACTAGTGTCTGCCGCGAGCATCAGCACTCGAGCAGCAGTAGTACGAGTACATGCGTACTGCCGATTTGCCTGCCGCGTGCTGTACGTTATAGTTTTTGCTGGCGGCCCCCGGCTGTCAGCACACTGGTACGAGGTACCCGTAATGACGTACCTTTGAGGTACTCCCTTCGAGTACGAGCTGGTACGAATACTCCTCTTAAATAATAATGAAGCGACTCTTCATCCTAATATCCTTTCTATTATTGGATGGAAGTAGCGACAAGTTGACTGCCAGTATATTATTTGCGACCTGCACGAGTGCTGTACGGGCAATCGTAAAATTAAAAAATGCCACGACTACGCGCCCTACCCGGGTAGGTTGTACGAGTATGGAGCACCGGCCATAATAATAGCTTGCTACCCTGAAGTATAGTCGCTATATTTATCGTTATGAATACATATTTTATATATGCTGGCCGACCATGTATACCCCCCATAAAAGTCTGCCCCCCCCCCCCCCCCCCCCCCCCCTCCCCCCGCGCGCCAAATCACACACTGTTGCGCGGGTACACGGCAATATTATTGGATGCCATTCAACCAACCGCAGGTGCACTCAATAGCCACTGATTGCATCGTCTTAACTTGGTACATGTCGGTTATTTCGGCGCGGAGAAGTGTATGATAAAGTGGTAGAACAGCCGCAACAGTGCCCCATTTTTTGCGTTGTAAGCGGGTTCGCCGGGTCCGGAGCATATAAGTAACGGTTGTCGGCAAGTAGAGGCGAGATTTTCTTCAAATTTCGCGATAATAGTGGTGTCAGGCGATCACTCCGTGTTGTTATTGAAATAGACGAGTCTCTGAGCTAGAGAGTTCATGAATCGGAGCGCCGTCAGTGCTGGGAAAAAAACTTTTGCAATTGCAGTTTTTGGAGGTGTGTCAACATGCATATCTTTGTGAAACCGGGTCGGATTGAGGCGTACGATGTCGCTTTGAAAATCTCATGGCAAAAACGCTTTCCGGAAGTTAGGGCACGTACGCAGCCCGGATTTTCGCGCTCAGAATTGCCATTCGCTAACGTTTAAGGGGTCTGCGGCGAGCCCAAAAACATGTCTTCAAACTTTGGAGCCCAATGTTATTAGGCCCCGATACGGGCGCCTAGGTGGAACCCATAGTGCCTCAGACTCGAGCTCACTATAGGTCTCAAGTAAACAAACAACTCGTAATTACAGCGTTTCCTCAAATCAGCAGACATTTCAAAAAGACAAGCATTGTACCAAAGAACCGATTACTGTGAATTTGCTCGCAATGCATAAAATTTCTGCGAATTCGCAGGAATCGGTGCTTTGGCACAATGCCTATCTTTCCTCCCACACCTCCCGCACTGCGTCGTGGAAGCCGTGCATCGGAAGGAATTTGATATGGGCTAGCCACGTGGTGAAGCTTGGGCCATATAGCGCGTCGCGTGTTACGCTACCAATGGACTGCAATTTTAGGCCCTTTCGAGCATTCATTGACAAAACTGTAATAGGGGTGGTGGCGCGTGCACGGCTGCGATGCCACGTCATCATCCAAATGGCACGACAGTCCCACAATTTATTCATTTACTATTATATTTTCCGTGCGTAAAAGCTTCGGGGCATGCGCAATGACGCGGAAGCGCGTGCAATCGCATTGTGCAATTTTCCGTTGATAGGAACAGCGGGATTTTTTCGCTGTGAGCGGAAAAAGAGTACTGCAAAAAAACGATGCATCAACGTGACGTTTCGGAGGGTGCGCTGCAATCCAGGTCCCTAACCTTCGGTATAAGTAAAAGACTATACGTGGTTTTGTCTGCATGCTAGTGCGCAGCGATGCGCCCCCGATGCAGATTCGTGTAGGGCTAAACTTTTGTGAGACAGTGTAAAGCCATCTGCTGGTCATATTTACATATTCCGGTAGCGAATGATATTTAGTTTCACACATTGTTTCCTTTATTGCGTTTCAGGTTATGTTTCATCCGATGCCAGAAGCACGACTGAGACATTTTGTCAACAGTATTCTTTTTGGTTACAGTCGTAAGCCAGTAGCACGGAAAAAAAAAGGACGGATGAGCACGCGCGGTGTACAGCGCACCGTAAAAGTAGTCATGCGGCCTTGCGCCTTTATCCGGTGTGGACGTGGGGGGGGAGGGGGGGGGGGGGGGGGGTCAAGCCTGCGACCGCCACCGCCGGTTTGCCACCACCACCGGCAGTGCCGGTCCTCGAACCCTCCACACGTGCCTCCACCCCCGCGAGCGACTGTGAACACGGCTGTGAATTTGCATTACGCTGTTTCAGTGCTTCTAAACCGCCAGTAGCCTGAGTGGGAACGGCCGGGTTGGCAGTAGAGCACCGGGCTATTAGCCAGACGCTTCGGCGACAGTGCGGCGGCGGCTGCGACCAGCAGGGAGGAGGGTGTTGGAGGGGGCGGGGGGGGGGGCTTGCTCCATAGGCAGCTCCTGCACTGTGGGCACAGAATCCGGACAGAGAGGCATCCGAGCCTGTCCGGGCAGCTGGTTACCACACAGGTGCGGAGCGGGGCGAGGGCCTCGACGGGGGCCACGGGTGTCGGTCGCCTCGCCGCCTCCGCCGGCCATCGTCTCCACTGATGAAGTAGACAGATTCGAACCGTCGGCTGAAGGAAACCACACGCACCGGGACCCGCCGGCCCCCGAGTGGTCCACGCAGCGCGCCCGCTATGGCAGGCACGCCACCCGTCGAGGCAAACGGGGACGCGGACAGTCGAAATGGCAACCTGGCGGTGGCAAAGAGGCGCGCCACCGGGCAATCCCCGATGCGGCCGCCGCGCCACCGGCCAAAGTCGCTCGCGCGCACCGCCAGCACCGGGGACGAGCTGCAGGCGGAGCCGGAGCCGGTGCCTAAGCCCAACAGTTCGCCCGTGCCCCTCCTTTCCCCGCAGAGGATGCGTGCCGCCAGCACCGGCTGCGGCGTGCCGGTGTACCCCTCCGGCTCTGTGAGCTCGCGCTCCCTGGTGGACATCACCACAGCGTCCGCGGACCCATCCGTGCGCAGCAGCGCCCCCCATCCAGTGCCCTCCTCCACCGCCGCCAGCCCCATGAACATCCCTGGAAAGTCCGCGAGCTCGCGCTCCCTGACGGATATCCCCATCTCCCCCACCACCAGCACCTCCACCTCCGGCTCGCCCGCCATGGGCGCCACCTGCGCCCCCTCCGCCCCGCTGCCGCCCATCTCGCTGGAGGCGCTGACGCCGGAGGGGGAGGCCTTCTTCTCGCCGCCCGCGTCGCCCTGCTTCATGGACCTCGACCCGGGTGTGTGCGCGCGCGCGCAGAGCGCCTCCGCCGGCATGATGCTCTCCAGCCGGCGAATGTCGGAGGCGCCCGCGATGTCACCCCATGCCGACAGGAGCGCCAAGCAGCACGGTGTCGCATCCCCGCGCCGACCTGCCTAATGACCGCGCACCCCTGGCTGGCTATGCCCCCCCCCCCCCCCCCCCCTCTCTGGCTGTCCGCCACTAAACCTGCGCCGGTGCCGTCTCTGCAGCGGACTCGCCCTCAGTGCAGCCCCCGTCTCCCCCGATGGCATCAACACCTAACACGGCATCGCCCGCTGCGAATATCGTTGACGCCAGGCCAGAGGCTGCGGGGCAGCAGCCGCCCACCAACGGTGCGTTGCTGCTGGGTTGGGTACAAATGAGGGCATGCCAGGGGGGCAGGGCATCAGTGCGGCCGCAATGCATGCGGGCAGGCAGGCGGGACAGCAGACACGGTAGCTGTGGGAGGGACAGGCCCATCGCACCGCACCCCTCGGCTGAGAGCACACCGCCCCCGCCTGCGGCGTCCGCAGACAAGGAGCCCTTGTGGCAGCAGTACGTGCGCGAGGTGACCAACCCGGGGCCGACGGTGGCCAGCGCCGACGCGGTGTGGGGCGCCACGGAGCGGGACGTGATGTGAGCGCCCCCGCGGAGCTGCACCGCCATTGCTGCTATGAGCGAGAGAGAGAGAGAGAGACGGAGGGGGAGGGGGGTCTGAGACGTCGAGCGGACTATGTATTGACTGCAGAGCATCACCGGGGTTTGAAGCTCCACCGCTAAAGCCACAATCACCCCCCCCCCCCCCCCCCAACACACACACACACACACACACGGGTGCCGACGCCGCTATAAAATCCTCTGACATCAGCGGCAGGGCTTGCATGCTGCCTTAAGGAACATTTTCTATGGTTCCGCTATGGTTTTGTATAGTACTTCTCTCTGATAGGTTTTGGCAGGTTCTTATTAGTTTTGTTCTTATTATCGCCTCGACGCCCACGTATGTATATGTATGTGTATATATCCGTATGTCTATGACCCCCCCCCCTCTGCTCCTCCCCTCCCTGCATGCTCACCAACCCCTGCGGCACCCGCAGGTACAACTCGCTCATCTTTGTGCCGTACCAGCTGGAGCGGGTGATGTGGTTTGGGCTGCTTATCTGCATCGACCCCTTCCTGGTACGCCCCCAGCTGATGCCATGCCCCCTCATCCCCCCCCCCCCCCCCCCTTTGTTAGGCCGCTCCTCGTCCCGCCCTCTGCCCCGCCGCTCCTGGTACGCACAAGACCAGCTTGACTCTCCACCCGCCGCTTGACGTGGTGGTGGCGGCCTGCGCACTCCAGGCCATCTTCACCACGGTGCCGCTGCGGGCGGCAAAGGGCGTCGCGGATGGTGTGCGGAAGCTGGCCTGGCGGATGAGGTCGCCCGGCACCGCGGGCAACGGCGCAGGTGCGCGCGCATGCAGCTGGGATGCGGCCGCCGCGAGGTGCACAAGGGGGGAGCGGGGCGGGGGGAGGTGCCCCTATGTACTGGCAGTGGTTTTAATTGCCCGTGCATGTGTGCATGCATGCAGACCAATAGAGGCCCCACTGGATACCAACTTACTGACTGCGCTGCTGCCCCGGGCGCCCACCCCAGGCCCACTGCTGCGCAGCGACCAGCTCTACGACATCCTCTTCACGGCCATCTTCGCGTTTGCGGCGCTGGTGGTCAGCAGCCTCAACGCGGGCGTGATCTACTTCTGGATGAAGGTGCGCGTCCCCGAGTGGGGCACCCTCATCCCCAAGCGTGTACGATGTATGGTAATGTACACCAAAACAAACGCAACCAAAAGTACAGCGCGCCATGCATAGCCATGTACAAGTACGGCATCCCCAAATAGCTTCGATATCATTGCATCCCTAAACAAACCCTACTAAGTCCGGGGTCATATTGCATTTTGTCCGCCCAATGTACACGCGGGTGTTAATCCATCCTATGGGTCTCCTGTCATACTTCAATATATTATGTATATCTATCATACATATACCGGTATTTATATTGTACTTGTATCCTGAACCAACCCTGGAATGTAACCCAAGCACGGTTGGCATGAAACTGCCGCTGGGGCAGGGGCTGCGGCTGCTTGCTGAGACGGCTGTGTGGCGATGGTGCAGGACCTGAGCCAGGAGTTCATCAAGCTGAGCGTCATCTTCACCGCCATGGAGATCTGCGACAAGATCCTGACCTCCTTTGGCGTGTCGGCGCTGCACTCGCTGTGCTGCTCCTGCACGCAGTATGCCGCCGGGGGGCCAGGCGCCCCGGGACTGAACGTGGCGGTGGACACGCTGGTCGCCGCCATCATCACCACCGCGCACGCGGTGGCGCTCATGTCCGAGGCTATTGCATTCAGGTGTGGCTACCCATGGCGCTTGAATTGCTGCTGGTGAGGAGAGGGTGTCTTGTCACACAAGCGGTGAAGAGGAACAACGAATGATTGCCATGAAAACATGCCATAGCCGCGCATTCCGTTCGCTATGTGTTGGTCCCCCCCCCCCTCCGGGAAAAAGAAGAAGAAGAAGAACTCAATTGAATCTTAAAATCCAACAATAGTATACCATGAGAACTGATGTGTGGATCTTTCAACTGGATGATGCAATACAATCTCATTGTCGTTTTGTCACAACGATGCCTTTGTCGTTTAGACCCCGGAGTATGTACACATTCCGGTGAAACACTAGTTCAGACCGCAGACATCAACAAACCATTCAATGCATGAAGTGAATGCCACCTCCAGGTCACTCCAGAGGCATAGCCCCAACCCTGCATTAGTTAGTGTTGTTGATGCACACCCCCCCCCCCCTCCTCTGCTTGTCACAAATACGTTCCAAGCCCTCCTGCGCCTCAGCCCGTGGCTGACAAGCTGGGCTGACACACCTTCTCGTGACCTCCCCCCCCCCCCCCGGCAGCGTGGCCATGAACAGCCGGCGCACCACGCTCATGGCGCTCGTGATCTCGTTCAACTTTGTGGAGGTCAAGGGCACCGTGTTCAAGAAGTTTGACCCCAACAAGCTGATGACGATCGTTTACCAGGTGGGCCCAAGCCACCCAGCAGGATGAGCCAAGTGCCGGGCACCTTACTGCGCACCTCAGCCCGGCAAGCCCCGTGTGTTGGTGTGGTGGACTGGTGTCTGGGTGTCGACGCACCTAACAACAGAACCCTATTTATTATACAACTCAAACTGGGCTTGCAAGTAGCCAATAAAAACAATCGCTATACTTCCGCTATGGCTTGGTCTACATATGGCATCCGGCAGGCATAGCGGGGTCTTATTCGCCATGTTGTAATTACCGCTTTGGCACCCATATCTTTGATATGCCTCACCGGCTGACTGCTGACGTCGTGTTCATCTGGGCTCCTCGTGCTTGCGCATGCAGGACATTGTGGAGCGCTTCCACATGGTCATCCTCATGCTGTTTGTGATCATCGAGGACATGGACACCAGCGACTCGTGGGGCGCGCTCAACGGGCAGCTCATGCTGCAGGTTGGCGTCATCCTGGCCAGCGAGCTCGTGGCGGACATCACCAAGCACGCCGTCGTCGGCAAGTTCAACGTTATTCGGCCGGGCGTGTACAGGCAAGCCCGCGCGCCGGCTGGAGGGATTACATCGCGTATAACGCAGTGATTGCATCTATTGCACTGTGACGTATGGCTGTTCGAAAAGTCTCCGCATCAGGGGTAACTTTGTTGCTTACGACAAATACATTAGCCAAATAGACAGGAACCCCCATATCTTAACGACGGTCACACCCACGAGCGATGATACGTATCAATTCTTCACAGGGGAGCAGGGGGTGAATGATACCCAACGGCAACATGTCAATTCCTTGTCAGTAACTGTGGGTTTGACTATGTTTGATCTGGCCGATGCATCAGACAGTCAGTGTGGATCATGATCGGAATTGAGACATTGGGTACAATGATTCAAGCGCTGTAGCAAAGGCCTGGCATAGAGATATATGGTCAGCATGTTACTACCCACGTGCGGGATTCGTCATGATGCTTGGTGTTTAGGTTCTTGGCTCTGTTGCGGGCGCTCGGTGAACTGACGCACTGCCGCCGCCGCCTTGCCGCCTGCGCAGGGAGTACATGCGCGACATGTGCGCCGAGGCCGCCATCGCGCAGCCGACCTCCATGAACCGCGTGGTGCAGATGGAGCCCATCGGCACGGCGGCCGTCTGCTTCCGCATGCTGCTCTCCTTCCTGTGGCACTGCCACGAGGGGCTGGAAGGTGCGGCCCCGCTGGCGCCGCCCCACTATTCATACTCCATGTCCATGCATTTCTGCCACATATAATACCGCATGCGGATGTAGGCACTATATCCGATCGCAGCGATACTCCCGCGTTACCTTTTATCTTGAACCCATACTCCGAATAATATGTGTTTACCACACTGCGCTCGCGCGTGTGCGTGTGTGTGTGTGTGTGTGTCTGTGTGTCTGTGTATGCACGCAGGTGCCAACACGGATATAACGACACCTAATTTTGTGCTCGGAATGTATTCTCAATCTTCTCAACTTTCAAAATGGTGTCTTCAGTTGTCCTTTTAATCTCTTGCATCTGAATGTGCACCGTGAAGGCAATGGCGGGTCCTCAGATAACCGGTGTTGTCATAGTCGGGTATGCACCCTGTGTCCTTTCGTGCCCCCATTTCACACCTACCCCGTAAACACAGCTTGGATTCGCGCATGAACATGTTTAGCCCCCCCCCCCCCCCCCCCCCCTTCCCTGAGGGGGGACTATGTAGCAGTTAAAATGGACTTGAACGTATCGTGTGTACAGCACAGAAACGTTGCCGTAATGTGGCAAAACACTTGATTGTTATTGGGGATTCGCGAACTTCATCAAATAGCAATGTCTGCGAGCGGAGGGAGGGGGGGGGGGGGGGGGGGGCTTGACTTATCCACACGGTTCATAGGAATAGCGAACTGCCGTTTCTTACCTCCAGCCGCTCTCTCGCACATTTCGTCGATGCCCACGCTGCGGCCGCGTGCGGCGTGCCTGTGTACGCGTGTGAGACTTTGCCCGGACGCGGTGCGGGCCGCTGCGTTGCCGCGCAGGCAAGTCGTGGTGGGAGGGCGTGGCGCTGTGGGTCAGCTTTGCGGCCGCTTACGGCGCGCTGGTGCTGCTCAAGCTCGGCTGGGGCTTCGTCATCAAGCTCTTTGCCTCCTCCTACCTGGTGTACTACGAGGGGCGCTTCGGGAAGGGGAAGCACAGCAGCGCCGCGGCGCAGAGCCGGCAGATGGGGGCCGCCAAGAAGGACAACTGAGGTCGCTGCCACCCAACAAGGCGGAACAAATCTGCTATGTAGGAAGAAAGGGGAAGGGGGGGGACTAATGAATAAAGTATCGGACGGTTGATTACGTGTCCCTCCCCCCCCCCCCCTCAGTAGTAATGCCTCAGTCATTTGTGAGGAATGGTATCCGTAGCGGCAAATTAAGCAGGAAAGCAGTAGCAATAGTAGGTGTTGCGCCTGCGCGGGATGTGAGCCTGCAGTTCCCGAATTCACAGTGAATTCACACTTCTTGAACTTATATTTGGTTGCAATATAATCATACTGCCTCACCTGAATTTCGCCATGCATGCTGTAGGGCCCCGCATCCTTCCAGCAGACCCCCCCCCCCCCCCCCCCCAACCCGACTTCGCCAGCCAAATAGCGACCGCTCCCCCCGGCGCCTACACTAAATATGCTGAACCAGTGAGATGCATTCAACTCAAAGCTCAATCAAGCTGACGGTGTGAGCGATGGCATGACGCTAGTGCCGACCAGCCCCCCCAACCGTAACATCCTTGCCCGAAGCCTGGGCCTCGGTGCTGCGAAGAGGAAAGGGCGGAAGCAGATGGGGTAGTGGGGGGGAGGGGGGGGGGGGGGGGGGGGTTCCATTTATGCCTGAAAGCCGCGTGCCACTCGCGATGACCAGCTCATCCGCGGTTCATGGCCATCGTGAGAACAGACGCCAACTGCCACGTCGGGCACCGAGCGCCCGCATTGTAGGCAAGCCCTGACTGCGACTAGGGGAGGGCCCCACTAGAGGAGGTGACGTGCAGGACGGGCGGGGCCAGGCAAAGCAACAGAAGAATGAGAGGGAGGGTCATTGAGAATGATGTGTATGCGTGGACAAGTATACCTAAACATGTCAGAAGCAAATGATTGATGTACGCACCAAAGTGTAGAGAATGGCCACGGACGACATGCCGGCAGGCTGCGACCAGAGTTTGACCAGAGTAGGACTCGGTTCTACGACACGCCCAGGTGTGCGTGCGCCGAGCCCGCCTCGTCCGCGCCCACCGCCGCGCATGTCGCAGCCGGTGGTGATGGCGCCCCTGCGGTAGCTGCTGCACCGTACGGCCGTCAACCCTGCTTTACTGCTCCGTCCGGACCGGGTCAGACCGAAACGCGGGGCGAGCCGGGTGCATCGATACCGTCGCTGCCGCCATCGCCCCCGCTGCCCGAGACGAATCAGCGAGCCCCGCACCCGGAGAATGGTTTGTCTGCGTGGACAAGTATACCTGAACATGTCAGAAGCAAATAATTGATGGATAGAGAATGGCCACGGACGACATGCCGGCAGGCTGCGACCAGAGTTTGACCAGAGTAGGACTCGGTTCTACGACACACCCAGGTGTGCGTGCGCCGAGCCCGCCACGTCCGCGCCCACCGCCGCGCATGTCGCAGCCGGTGGTGATGGCGCCCCTGCGGTAGCTGCTGCACCGTACGGCCGTCAACCCTGCTTTACTGCTCCGTCCGGACCGGGTCAGACCGAAACGCGGGGCGAGCCGGGTGCATCGATACCGTCGCTGCCGCCATCGCCCCCGCTGCCCGAGACGAATCAGCGAGCCCCGCACCCGGAGAATGGTTTGTCTGCGTGGACAAGTATACCTGAACATGTCAGAAGCAAATAATTGATGGATAGAGAATGGCCACGGACGACATGCCGGCAGGCTGCGACCAGAGTTTGACCAGAGTAGGACTCGGTTCTACGACACACCCAGGTGTGCGTGCGCCGAGCCCGCCACGTCCGCGCCCACCGCCGCGCATGTCGCAGCCGGTGGTGATGGCGCCCCTGCGGTAGCTGCTGCACCGTACGGCCGTCAACCCTGCTTTACTGCTCCGTCCGGACCGGGTCAGACCGAAACGCGGGGCGAGCCGGGTGCATCGATACCGTCGCTGCCGCCATCGCCCCCGCTGCCCGAGACGAATCAGCGAGCCCCGCACCCGGAGAATGGTTTGTCTGCGTGGACAAGTATACCTGAACATGTCAGAAGCAAATAATTGATGGATAGAGAATGACCACGGAAGACATGCCGGCAGGCTGCGACCAGAGTTTGAGCCCATCATCAAGACCATCAGCATTTGAACCTGAACTGGAGTCGCGCTGGGCTGAGCCTGACAACGCATGCTGCAGACCCCTCGCCCCCTCTTTCCCAAGCTGATGAGACCTGCTTGCGCGCTCCGCTCCCCCCCCCCCCCCCCCCCCTCTTTCCCCTCCACGCCCAATCAATGCCCGCACTGAATTCAGGATTGGGGTTCGATCCAACCCAGTAACATCCAGTAACATCCCAGTAAGCCAGGGGCCATCGTCAAGCGTCATCCGACATTTCTGGGGCTCAAGACGAAACCAGCGCTGGCAGAGAGCAGGAAAAAGGAGCCTCAGGGCAACACCAGTGGCTTTTAGCACGACATGCCTGACTACACGATGTCTGAGCAAACGCTCAGACCTGAAGCCGGAGGGCGGGATTCTCTCTTTACCTACATGTACCGGTATATGAATGCACACACAGAAATATGTATATATATTTTACATATACACACATGTATACATATATATACACACATATATATACATATAGCATACGTTGAGGCCAGGCCGGGGGCCCGGGTGACCAGGTGGCCTGTATGAGGGGATTTGCAACGAACCAACCACTAGCAATGGATACGCAGGCCTCTACACGGCGGATCAAAGTTGTCCGTGACCCCTTGAAATCCCATGACAGCGGTGGCCATTCAACGCGATCATTCCGTGTTGCTTTCACAGCGCAATTGGGACTGCCGACGTCTTGTTTCGGGCTAAGTTTTGAGGAGAAAAATGTGGAACACGCCGTGTGTATGGTCGTGTTGGGTGGCAACATGAGCTTAGCCACTCGACACTGTCAGCAAAGAGTCCAAAGACCCGGTCTTGCTCGGCTGCGGCTGCGCGAGGCCCTCCTCACAGTATGTAGTTGGCGCCCGGCGCCGCCTTGAGTGCGTCCACGGCGTCCAGCGCCTTCTGCAGGATGGCCTTCTCCACGAGCTGGAGGTTGACGGCGAGGCGGTCGCGCCGCGTGTCGCGGCCGGTGTCGCCCAGGCCGTCCAGCAGCCGCGACGTGACCTCCCCAAACGCGTCCAGGCGCGCCATCAGCTGCAGCCCCGCGCCGTCCAGCGCCGCGGCCTCGTTGGGCCGCCGACACCGGCTCGCCCGCCAGCACCTTGCTCATCAGCTCGTCGCTCGCCTGCAGCTGCGCCACCTCCACCTCCGACAGCTGCATCACGCGCGCGCCCACCAGCCAGCAGCGCGGCAGCGGCGCCCCCGGCCGCAGCCTAAACTCCAACCGCCACCGACCCCTCCTCCTCGCCCGCCTCCATCTCCCAGCCGCTGCCCTCCTCCTCCTCCAGCATCGCCACCGCCTCCAGCAGCAGCCCGTACCTGCGCCCGCGAGGGGACACCAGGGGGCAACGACGTGTATTATTATACGATGACAACATGTGATATTCCTTGTGCGACGCCGACGTCTAATATGATGATGATGAATCGGCGGTTATCACGACGTTGCGACTGTATGGTCTCGCGGTACTCGTACCATCTGTCGTGAAATTGCGAACCCATGAGAGAAAGAAATGAAGTGTTCAGTAAGCTATCTGTTAGTTATATGGAAACAACACGAAACTGCCACCGCACAGACAGATAGGGACTATAATCCTTACACACAAACACATTCATTCGACCCCTCTGAACAAACTTCGCTGCACCTGCACTGGTCTTGGCATTCTTTGGGGACAATGGGGGGGGGGAGAAGGGGGGGAGAAGGGGGGGGGGGGGGGGAGCAAAAACATCATAACCGCTACCAGAAGAGCTCAACTGTATGACTCCTTTGAACATGTTTTCCGACCTTCGTCATGACGGGCCATTGTGTCAACGTCCAATGCATGAAACATCGCCCGCCTTTCAATTGCTCTCTTGATTTTTGCGTTCTCCAATGCGCCGTGAAACATTTCACGATAGGGACATTAAGCATTCGCGAAGAGAGCAGAATGAAACATCTGAATACAGTTTAAAGGAGAGATGAAACATTTTAAGATGAAACATTTTAAGATGGAACATTTTAAGATAGAGCAGGATGATGGTAAGAGTGGTAACACCGGAATTGACGCTTTTCTGATTCTCCACCACATATCGGAACACAAAATCGCGATTTGGCCCAAAATACAATTCCATGGGATTGACTCGGTTGGCAAGACCGCATGCGCTCGGCTGGGGGGCCGAGGGGCGCACCGGCTGGCCTCCAGGCTGCTCGTGCACTGCGCGGGGACGACCGTCCGCAGCGTGACGTGGTCCGCGGGCAGCGGGGTGCCCAGGTTGGCGACCGTCAGCGCGTCGGCGTAGGCAAAGCCGTACGTGAACAGCATCTGCGCGGTGGACAGCTCGCGGCCGTAGCTGATGAACACCTCCTCGCCCTCGCGGAAGTCCTTGCCGGCGACCACCTGCACCGCGGCGAGCGGGGGCAGCGGCGGCGACGGGTGTGCGCTGTGCGTCATGTGCCCTACGCAATCTCTGATACTGAAACTACTATCTCCATGCTCGACTCTCTATGGCTCTCCCATTACTTCATGTGCATGCATACATACATTTGCGACATATATACGTATATACACATATATAGTATACATATTCATATACATCTATATTACATACATGTATACACACACACACACACACACACACATATATATATAATATATATATATATGCATGCACATGTACATACGTATACACACATCATACATTCATATAAATAAGCTGGATATAGCATTGACTACAGTATGTAAAAGTAACTACAGTATGTGTGCACGTTCAATGAGTAATAATGGCGGGTAGAAAAGGGGTAGAGCTGACATGGATGGCACCATCCTTTGGAGTCATTCACATCGCTCTCGCTGGAACTCGGGCCAGGGTCGGCTGTATTCGCGCGCACCTCCAGCATGCCGTCCGGCGTGAGGCGGAAGCAGTCGATGGCGATGTCCGGGGAGTGATTGAACTGATCCGCGCCGCCCGCAGGCAGGCACAGCGCCGTCTGCTCCGCCGCCCCCTCGCCGCCCTCGCCGCCGCGGATCAGCAGCCTCAGCCGCGTGGAGCGCGTCTGCAGCGCGGCGCGCGCCCAGAGGTAGCCCTCCAGCGTGACGGTGAACGTCTCAAACAGCGCCGCCGCCTCGCCGCCCGCCTCCTGCAGCAGCGCGTCCAGGGCCCAGTAGTCCGCCTCCGCCGCCTTGCGCAGCCGCTGCGCCAGGGCGTAGTGCTCGCTGCCTGCGGGCGGGCGGGTCGGGCGACACCGTGAATCAAGGGGGGGGGGGGGGGGGGGGGGTTGAGGGGGATTTAATCCGCCAGCCTCGATGGCCCCCATATATCAGCGAGGCCGAGACAATGCCACGCCATTTCCGGCCGGCGTGCTGGTGATTCGGCCCACAAAGCGCCCCCCCCCCTTCCGTGACAAGCTCGCAACTGTGCGATGACAAGCTAGCGACCGCAAAGACTGCCGGGTATGATTTACATGATTCTAGAGCAATCCCCGTTGGAAACAGTGGTTCAGTGGGCGGGATGATGTGCCCTATGAGTGCTGCCGATTTGGCATATCAGTATTTTCAAGGATGAAGTTTCAGGAGAACTCGTAAACTCCCTAACGGTACCCAAGTAGCGGGATTTTAATATAAATGGACCGGTGCGATGTGGTCTGTCCACAGCGTGGTTTCGGAGCGGCAGCGTCGGAAACGACCGCCGAGGAATCGATGCCGACGAATAGCGACCTAATACGAGGAGAAAGCAGAAAGGTTGCTTTTGCCGATCGAGTCGCTGCTGGCTATCGACCACAGCGACTATCATTATGTCATCAGCGATCGTCACACGTTTTATTGGAGCAAATCATCAGCGTAGTGGCAACCTAAGGGGGCCGATCGACGCACTTGGAAGAACGCAATTTATAAGAACGCGCCAGGCCCTTGTCGGGTCAATATTTAACGAAATAACCACGGAGCGAAGAAATTTTGCCGGCACCTCAGTTTCTGCATCAGCAAACATTACGCACTCGTTCTTCTTAGTCCGTCAGCACTGTTAGTCATGCCGATAAAAGCCTGCGTTTAAGCGGCCTGTGTTGATGATCCTCTAACATCGGTAGTGCTGTCAGCGGAGGATTGTTTTATTTATGTATATAGATAGGTCCTATAGTAGCAGCCACTATAAACGAGGTAGACGGTGGTGTACGATGGTTTTGGAGCTACTACTGTGGCAGATCGTTCGCCGGCGGTAGTTCTAAAACAATAAACGCATTGCGGTCTGATAGGCGGTCGATCGGCCACTTTTGGAGTTTTGGGGCCCCGCACCCGCGAGGTTCTCGATTTCGGCGGGGCTCCACAACATCGGCACGTCAAACTGCTCCGGCATGTCCATCACGTGCCCTGGCGCGCGGGCCGCCGCCACCGTCCCCCGCCGCCGCGCTGCGCTCCGCCAGCAGGTGCATCACGATCAGGTCCCTCTCCCCCAGGCCGGGCCGCCCATCGCCCAGGCATGCCAGCGCAGGGGATGCCAGCGCCGCGGCGGCGGTCCAACACTGCGCCAGCGGCACAGATAGCACCGTTTCGCCGGCGGTGACGTCGCGCACCGCGCGTTGCCCGCGCCCCGCGCCATCCGCGTCCACGGTACACAGCTCCACCGCTGAAGCGCCCATCGTGGGGGCGGCGGTGCGGGGTTCGGGCGTGGACGTGGCGGGAGCTTGGCCGAAAGGCGCCAGACTAGACCGCTGCACCGGCTAGGATACCGTTAATTAATATATTGCTGCTCGCCGTGGCGGAAATCCGGGAGTGCTGTTGCTGTTGCTGTTGCTCTGACTACCTGTACCTACAAATGCAAGCCAGTACTGTAATCCTTAATACCGGTACCGCGACGAGTGATCATTTCTTCTTTTTTTCCCGCCCCCGGGACAGGACTGGCACCAGTGAAACCCTTGCAGCGTCTCTACGACGGCCGTTTAGGCAGCAATCCAGTTACGGAAAGCCCTGGGTAGGCGACGCTCCGTTATGGTGATCATACTACAACGAGCTTCAAATATGTACGACGTGGTGCAGCATGATGCCGTTTTTGGTAAATTGCGCCCTGCCGGAGTGCTGGCAGCTGGTGGGCAGCAGGCGCCGCCGGCGGACACGCGGCGTGGCAGTGCCGCATGTGTTTTATTGCGCGCGCCGCGCGCTGAATCGCCCCCAAATCGCGACATCGTCCGTCGTCACGAGCCGAATGAGCGCGGTTGATGCGACGCACCTCCTCATATTTATTGCTGAGCAGCCGTCTCCCTGTGGCGTGCTCCCTGCTTACCATACGAAAGCCACTCGCTAGTGAAGCTCGCAGCATTGGTAGGCGCGCCTCTGTGGCGGAGACTTGTGAGCAGGGGAGCAGACGGCAAGCAGCCGGCCCGGGCAGGTGGCTCTCAGTCGGCGACATATATTACTGATAGAACTGCCGGACTGTAATAAGTAAAAGTCGTCCATAGCCGGCAGCAGTCGAGCCGGGCGCCAGGTGAGGGAGGCGATCAGGGTGCAATGGCGATGCTTGCCGGTCGAGTGGCGCTTACCTGCACCGCATCGACGGCACCGCGGCACCCTCCGAGAACTAGCAGTTGCCAGGGGGCGCTGTCGGGTTGGAGTGCGGGGCGGCCGTGCAGAGGCTGCGTCGGCGCATCGGCGGGGCGGCCCTCTTCCCGGCCATCGCTGCTGGTGAGCGTTGTCCCCATTCTCGGCCCGTGGAGCAACGTCGCCTGCCGCCTCTGCTTCTCCATCGAAGATCCTCACTACTCGCCTCCGTGAACCCACCCCCCTGTGTGCTCTGGGCGCTGTAGGTGTGCGGGGCGGCGGGCAAGGGGTCGGCGGCAGGGCCGGACGATCGCCCGGTGAAGGAGGTGCGGCCAGCCGCCACTAATTCTTCCGCTCCCGGTGTGTTTTCTTTACTGCTGTTACTACTGTGGAGGGGGCGGGGTGCTTAGCTTTCTACATGGCTCGCCGGCATGGTATACGGGAAGCTGACTCATGGCGCCGGATTTGGGCTGTGCAGATTTGCAGGAACCGCAAGGCGAGTTCATGCTCCGGCAGCATGCGCCCAGCTCCCACAGCCCACAGCATGCTTTGCCCAGAGGCCAGCCTGGGGGGGGGAGGGGGGGCTGCGTGCGAACCGCCTCCCTTGCTGATGGGTCGCGCTTGCCTTGGGCCAGGCGACCTTCAACTACGAGGTGCTCGAGAAGTTTGAGTGCGGGCTGGAGCTCCAGGGGTCGGAGGTCAAGTCCATCCGGGCAGGGCAGGTGCGCGCGGGCAAGGGCCTTCGGGGCATGAGCAGCCACCCCGCGGCCATGCTGCCAGCCATGCACAGCGTCCTACCTACCATCACCACCGCCTAGGAGGTGTAGTTGACTTGAGCCCAACATCATCTCGATACTGACGACCGACAACATCGTAGGGAGCAATGAACAATGGAGACTATGATGCAGAAAGAACGGGAGATACCCTACAAATAGGCGGTCATTCACGATATGATTGAGGGTATATGTCGTGAGTGTTGCATGTCAGTATGCAAGGCTGCATTTGAAGCCAGCATAGACATAGACACTACAAGGTACTTAGCCCGATGTCGGAGGACCGGTAGGCTGGCATTCCGCGTGGAGTTTTATTGAATGCCGGGTGCCCGCTTGGCAGGTGTCCCTGCAGGATGCGTTCTGCAAGGTGATCGACGGGGAGATGATCCTGCTCAACACGCACGTCGCACCCAACCAGTACGCCAACGAGTTTGACAACCACGACGCCACGCGCATGCGGCGGCTGCTCCTGCGCAAGAAGGAGATCCTCAAGATCAGGCAAAAGACGGAGGAGAAGGGGCTCGCGCTGGTCCCCCTGCGCATGTACTTCAGGCATCCCCCCCCCCCCCCCCCCCGATGCCAGATGCTCACTGCCATACTGCACATGCTGCCTTCTCCAGGGCTGGCCTGCCTTTGTACCCATGCCGCCCCTCGCTCATAGCCGCACCTCACGTCGACTTGTCCTTCTGCCGCTGTGTGGCCCCGCGTCGTCGCCGGCGCCCTGCAGGGCCAGCTGGGTCAAGGTGGAGATTGCGGTGGCGCGCGGCAAGAACACGGTCGACAAGCGGGACGACATCCGGAAGAAGGACGCCAAGCGCGACCTCGCCCGCATCTCAAAGCTGCAGTACTGAGCGCCGGCTTGGCGACAGCGAGGGGGGCATCCTTCCATGTGTTGCCGGCTCGCGGAATCCCACACTGCCGTTGAATGGCATTGATTTGCAATTTGAAATTTCTTACAGCTTTGTTCCCGCCAGTCTTCCAACTACACAGGCCAGCTGTCTTACGGCCCGGCTGCATGAGCCCGCATAGGGCCGCCCGTAGCCCATAGCATGCAGCCCTCTGAAGGCCAGTTCGGACTCCGACATTATGGCGACGCGTGCTTAGCAGCAGTCGGCATGGACGGGGAGCAGCATGATGGCACTCGGCGGGAGTGCCCCGTTGGTATTGGATGAGCGTGTGTTTGGATCACTGCGTGGTGTTCGACGTAATGCCGGAAATACATGTGCATCAGGCTAGCTGCCGCATCGGCCATCACATCCCTCGCATTGGTTGGTGGTCGTCCGCGCCTGTGATCACCAGTGGTTGGTGAAGGATCGCTCAGTGGAGCTCGACCGTTATTGGTCAATGATGCCATGAATGTGAAGATGTAACACGATATACTGTGCTGCAGTTCAAAGTTCGAATGCATTTACAAGTACGTGCTACATTTGGTAGAGAGGGGGGGGGGGGGGGGGGGAAGAGCTTTCATGAGCAAACAAAGTGCAGGTGGCGAAAGGTGTGTTTTTCAATATATGTGATACCACGTTGTCACAGTGCAGCGTGTCGCACAACACAAGTGCTGGCACCTGAAATTTGATTTCGTTACTGAAATTAGCTAGACGTTTAGTTGAGGCGAAATACACCAGAAGGTGAAAAACATATAATCACATTGCGCTCTATAAATTGGATTGGAACGTCACGACTGCAGTAATAATACACCCGTCCACACAAGCCTTAGGTCCCATTTTCGCCGAATACGCGAGTTTCGGAAAAGTAGGGTAACCTTATCTAGGGATCGAAACATGAAACCCTGGGATGTTACACGTTTAGATCAAGTCGTCATCACAATGGGGTTTAATCAAGCCCTAATACCCAATAGCTGTGCCATACAGCAAGCCGCCCTGGGCCAGATTGGGCGTTTCAAGTACCCTCTGAACACAGTCATGTGTTGGCGCCCAGGATGTGCCGCTCCCCATACATACATGAAATGGTAGGATAGGCATGGAGGGGTGAAGAAACATGCTAGCAAAGGGACTAGGGTGGTTTTAGGTGGGTTGGGGGCATTTCAGCGTGGGCCACTGTACGTTATGTATTGATACCATCGCAATTGCGGCGGTGTTGCCTCGTTGAGCAACTGTTGCAATTCAACCGGAAATTCGTAGCGGCTCAGGGATTGCTCAGGCGATTCTGAAAAAATATAAACAGCTTGTGCGTAATAGCAACGTTTGGATGTCACAATTTGGCGTGCGTTCCGGCACGTTCAGCAGGCAACTTTTTCGTCCCTCAACGTACTAGCAGGTGGATTGTATCAAAGTGGCCATAATCACATCATGAGCGTGTAACTGCGCGGTGAATGCGTCTCGTTTTCCAAACCCGCAGCGTTGAGGCATTACTATTTATGTATTTGCACGCTAATAACCTCTCATACTTGCTTATTCATGCCCCCTTTAGCGATGGGTATGGGCGCCAAGCTTTATCCCCTCTTGCTTATCACACCGTTATTTCCACCATCATCCAGGCAATAACGGCCACGCCATTCTCGTTCCACTCGGCCCCCGATAACGTAGCCGTGCACTACTAGACAGTCATGGCCCTACAGCAATAAAACCCTCGGCCAACCTCACCTGCTCGTGTGCCGCTAGCGGAGGACACTTGCAGGTGCTTCGGTGGGCAGGGGCGCAGGGTTGTGCCTGGGGAGAAAGCACCTGTGGAGGGGCAGCAGTCGGAGGCCATTTGGAGGTACTGAAGTGGGTGAGAGCGCAGGGCTGCCCCTGGCACGAAAGCACCTGCCATGGAGCCGCCCTGAGAGGCCAACTGGATGTGCTTTGGTGGGCCCAGGAGGATGGATGCCCCTGGAACAAAGGGACGTGTGAGTATGCTGCCTGGGGTGGCCACCTGGAGGTGCTGCAATGGGCCAGGCATCATGGGTGCCCTTGGGATAAAAGTGTCTGCTATTTGGCAGCCGGGGGAGGCCACTTGGACATTCTGCAGTGGGTAGGAGAGCAAGGCTGCCCCCTGGGGTGGAGAGACATGTTTTGTACCAGCACGTGGAGGCCACTTCGATGTGCTGCGGTGGGCGTGGGAGCGGCGGCTGCTCCTGCGCAAGAAGGAGATCCTCAAGATCAGGCAAAAGACGGAGGAGAAGGGGCTCGCGCTGGTCCCCCTGCGCATGTACTTCAGGCATGCCCCCCCCCCTCCGCCCTAGGCCAGATGCCCACTGCCATACTGCACATGTAACCTTCTCCAGGCTGGCCTGCCTTTGTACCCATGCCGCCCATGCCGCCCCTCGCTCATAGCCGCACCTCACGTCGACTTGTCCTTCTGCCGCTGTGTGGCCCCGCGTCGTCGCCGGCGCCCTGCAGGGCCAGCTGGGTCAAGGTGGAGATTGCGGTGGCGCGCGGCAAGAACACGGTCGACAAGCGGGACGACATCCGGAAGAAGGACGCCAAGCGCGACCTCGCCCGCATCTCAAAGCTGCAGTACTGAGCGCCGGCTTGGCGACAGCGAGGGGGGCATCCTTCCATGTGTTGCCGGCTCGCGGAATCCCACACTGCCGTTGAATGGCATTGATTTGCAATTTGAAATTTCTTACAGCTTTGTTCCCGCCAGTCCTCCAACTACACAGGCCAGCTGTCTTACGGGCCGACTGCATGAGCCCGGATAGGGCCGCCCGTAGCCCGTAGCATGCAGCCCTCTGAAGGCCATGTCAGACGGCATAATGGTGACGCGTGCTTCGCAGCAGTCAGCATGGACGGGGAGCAGCATGATGACACTCGGCGGGAGTGCCCCGTTGGTTTTGGATGAGCGTCACTGCGTGGTGTTCAACGTAATGCCGGAAATACATGTGCATCAGGCTAGCTGCCGCATCGGCCATCACATCCCTCGCATTGGTTGGTGATCGTCCGCGCCTGTGACCACCAGTGGTTGGTGAAGGATCGCTCAGTGGAGCTAGACCGTTATTGGTCAATGATGCCATGAATGTGAAGATGTAACAGGATGTACTGTGCTGCACTTCAAAGTTCGAATGCATTTACACATACGTGCTACATTTGGTAGAGAGGGGGGGGGGGGGGGGGGAGCTTTCATGAGCAAACGAAGTGCAGGTGGCGGAAGGTGTGTTTTTCAATATATGTGGTATTTGTACACTTCCCACATTCTCACAGTGCAGCGTGTCGCACAACACAAGTGCTGGCACCTGAAATTTGAATTCGTTACTGAAATTAGCTAGACGTTTAGTTGAGGCGAAATACACCAGAAGGTGAAAAACATATAATCACATTGCGCCATAATAAATTGGATTGGAACGTCACGACTGCAGTAATAATACACCCGTCCACACAAGCCTTAGGCCCATTTTCGCCGAATACGCGAGTTTCGGAAAAGTAGGGCAACCTTATCTAGGGATCGAAACATGAAACCCTGGAATGTTACACGTTTAGATCAAGTCGTCATCACAATGGGGTTTAGTCAAGCCCTAATACCCAATAGCTGTGCCATACAGCAAGCCGTCCTAGGCCAGATTGGGCGTTTCAAGTACCCTCTGAACACATGTGTTGGCGCCCAAGATGTGCTGCTCTGCATACATAGACAATTAGATGGTAGGATAGGCATGGAGGGGTGAAGAAACATGCTAGCAAAGGGACTAGGGTGGTTTTAGGTGGGTTGGGGGCATTTGAGCGTGGGCCACTGTACGTTATGTATTGATACCATCGCAATTGCGGCAGTGTCACCTCGTTGAGCAACTGTTGCAATTCAACCGGAAATTCATAGCGGTTCAGGGATTGCTCAGGCGATTCTGAAAAGATATGGACAGCTTATGCGTACCAGTAGCGTTTGGATGTCACAATTTGGCGTGCGTCCGGGCACGTTTAGCAGGCAACTTTTTCGTCCCTCGACGTAGTAGCAGGTGGATTGCATTAAGTGGCCATAATCACATCATGAGCGTGTAACTTTTGCGGTGAATGCGTCTCGTTTTCTAAACCCGCAGCGATGAGGCATTACTATTTATGTATTTGCACGCTAATAACCTCTCATACTTGCTTATTCATGCCCCGTTTAGCGATGGGTATGGGCGCCAAGCTTTATCCCCTCTTGCTTATCACAGCGTTGGTACCACCATCATCGAGGCAATAAAGGCCACGACATTCTCGTTCCACTTATTGGCCCCCGATAACATCGCCATGCACTACTATAGAAAGGCCTCGCCCTACAGCAAGGAGGCAGCGAGAACCCTCTCATGCTTGAGCATGCAACGATTACAAGATTTTTGCCATGAAATTGTTCGGTCAATATGCTCCGCTGCTAAGGCATCGTCCAGGGTATGTGGTAGGGCTGGCCATCAATACGCTCCTACATTCTGCTATTGGGCTGCGCCTAGCGGGCCACTACGCGGGGAAAATCCGCCCGTGCGGGGCGAGTACATCGCCTTTGAATCGGGATGCGGGTCTCGCGGTAAACCACTGTATGAGGGTTTGCACGAGAACCCAAAGCTCATCTCCCCCCTCCCCCCCCCCCCCCCCCCCCCCTCGATTATATTTCCACCGAGGGGCCCGGCAGGATCTCGAACCTGCGCAGAGCGGAATCACAGGCGTAACAGGCAGTCCCCCCCTCCGCCACCTATCACATCTCAAGCCGTTGATTAATATTCTAAGTTTATTATATCATTAAAATGCGCCACTGTACCACTCGGCGGTCGGCGCCGCCGGTGCAGACATGGCGATACGGACAGATATGTACAGGTCAAGACTTTCGAGGGGGGCTGTACTTTTGTGAAGGACAGCAAGCGGGTGATGGTTGCAGCGGTGGAGGCCGGCAGGTTGGGCATGCTACAGCGGGGCGTGCAGTGCTGCGGCTGGCCCTAGTTGCTGTCCCATGCGTCAGACGCCTGCGAGTGGGCAGCTCGAGCAGGGCAATTGGCAGTGCTGAATTGGCTCCAGGAGCTGGGCTGCCCCTTGGATGACCTCACCTGCTCGTGGGCCGCTAGCGGAGCAGACATTTGCAGGTGCTGCGGTGGGCCAAGGTGCAAGGTTGTGCCTGGGGTGAAAGCACCTGCACAGGGGCAGCAGTCGGAGGCCATTTGGAGGTACTGAAGTGGGTGAGAGCGCAGGGCTGCCCCTGGCACGAAAGCACCTGCCATGGAGCAGCCCTGAGAGGCCAACTGGATGTGCTTTGGTGGGCCCGGGAGCATGGATGCCCCTGGAACAAAGGGACGTGTGAGTATGCTGCCTGGGGTGGCCACCTGAAAGTGCTGCAATGGGCCAGGCATCAGCACGGGTGCCCTTGGGATAAAGTTGTCTGTCATGTGGCAGCCGGGGGAGGCCACTTGGACATTCTGCAGTGGGCGAGAGAGCAAGGCTGCCCCCTGGGGTGGAGAGACATGTTTTGCAACAGCACGTGGAGGCAACTTGGATGTGCGATAAAATTGTCTGTCATGTGGCAGCCGGGGGAGGCCACTTGGACATTCTGCAGTGGGCGAGAGAGCAAGGCTGCCCCCTGGGGTGGAGAGACATGTTTTGCAACAGCACGTGGAGGCAACTTGGATGTGCGATAAAGTTGTCTGTCATGTGGCAGCCGGGGGAGGCCACTTGGACATTCTGCAGTGGGCGAGAGAGCAAGGCTGCCCCCTGGGGTGGAGAGACATGTTTTGCAGCAGCACGTGGAGGCCACTTGGATGTGCTGCGGTGGGCGTGGGAGCATGGCTACGCCTGCGACTTGGAGCGATGCCTCGTCCATGCAAAGGCATACACGGGCACATCGCAGTGGCGCAGTGGCTGGAGGAGAAAATGGCAGTGTAACCACCCGTGCGGCGTAGGCATTTGGAGCGCAGGAGCTTCCATGTACGCGAGGCTGCTTTGGTACTTGAAATTCGAAACATCTTGCTTCGTTCCTGGGCGTACCGGGCCAGCTGTCTTTCGGCCTGGCCGCAGGAACCCGCATAGGGTCCGCTAATTGAAGCGCGTAGCGTGAAGTCCTGTGAAGGCCAAGCCCCTATGTTGACACCAGTGCTGCTGCCACTGCTGTACACCAGACAATGTAGCTAGGGTATGCGTATTAGTACTTTAGCACATATCTGAGTGGTACGAGCACCGCGCTACGCACGCGCCGCGGGCACCGCATCGCGCCAGCCATGTAGGTGTTTGGCGCTCCGGGCCTGCTCACTTCTCTGTAACCAGACACTCTCCCGGCTATGGGCTTCCGCCTCCCAACCCCGGCGACATGGACCAGCACGTCGGTTGCGGGGAGGTTTCGCATGACACCCTAAGCCGTACGAGGGAGGCGTGTCATGTGTACCAAAGCATAGATCCCACGGCGTTCCTGGCCTAGGTTGCACCGGACATGCCAAGGCATGGCGCGCAGGTACGCTGACCATTCTGGATGAGCCTCGGATCTTGATGCACAACCACATCACCATCAACATGTCTAATAGGCTTTGGTAAACTGATGAGATGCGAATGCGCCGGGGTTGCACGGCAAACGCGAGTATTCATGTCAAGGAATGCTTATAGAGAACGAGAGCACATGCACCTTGGCAACTCAGGGAGGCGACCCGGAGCTGATGCAGTGGGCGTGCAGCATGCTGAACACCAAACTCACTGCCCAATCCCGGAGACAATGCTGACAGGATACGCACCCCGGTAAGCCGATGATTGCGCGCCGCCCCTGGCGTTGCGTCAAAGACAAGAGCCGAGGGGGGACGCCCAACCGGAACGTTCACCTCCTCCTATGTCAAGAGGCTACAGATGGAGGGTGGGGGTGGCTCTGGAGGGGGGTCGGGGCGCTAATGGTGGGGGCTCAATCCAATCTCGTTCGCCACGGCCTGCCGCAATCCGCGAAACTACGATCTACTCCGCCTCCTGGCCCCCCTCGTCGCCGCCCTCCTCCGCTTCCCCATCCTCCTCCTCCTCCTCCTCCTCCCCGATCCCCTCAAGCAGCGCGTCCACGTCAACCCCAAGCTCCTCCAGCTTCTCCCTGGGCGGAGCACGGCGGCACACATGTTGGGCGCTCAACGCCCCTGCACAACGACACATCGCATGGCCGCGTGGCCTAGAGTGGCATCCCTGCGGGCCAGGGTTGAGCGTCACGTGGCTCGGCGCATAAAACATTAACAACAACCACCCCCCCCCCCCCCCCCCTTCCAAGGTAGTTAGCTAGCTGCTCACGTTCTGTACATCACTCTTGTCGTATTGGTAATATTGATACTACACCGCAGCTTCGCCACAACGTCAGCTTAACACTACACTGCTGCGAGCCGTACATTTGCGCCAGTTCGTGTACATTTCTCCAGCAATATGCCCAGTGAATTTGTATGTGTTACCCGTTACCCCCCATGGAGTGTAATGAGTTGAGAGCCCAGCACACGGCCGGGGTTCATTAGTCTGTGGGCTGACTGCCATGTATGGTGAAATTTCATGTAACCATAGGGCATGGCGTCTGCCTAGTCCTTCCTGTGTGGGCAAATGCCTCAATGTGGCATGTTCAGTTATAACTGTAATACGGCGACTGCCTTCCAATTAGTGGCACGCAGTCTTAAAAAGCATGGCAGCGCCCACCTGAGCCGCACGACCTTGGCCTCCTCCTGCCCCAAGCACTCCAACAGGTCCGTCATCGACTCGTCCGCCTCCGCCTGCGCCTCCGCGAGCGCCTCCTCGATGCGCGCCTGGATCGCCGCCTCGTCGGCGCTGCCCGCCTGGCTGGCCGCCACGTCGCCCATCGCCTTCAGCTTCAGCTGCAGCTCCTTCACCTGCGACTCCAGCGAGTAGCTGTGGCTCTGCGCGCAAGGTGCGCCACGCCCCGCCGTCAGCCCCCCCTTCCCCGGTACCACGACCCCCGGCCGCAGCGGAAATGGCGATAGGGGAGCAGATTGACACGGATGGAAATGAAGAAGACTGAGTGTGGGAAAGAAGGGAGTGTGTATCAGCGGTTCAAGGTACCCTGAAGGAGGGCCCGCACTGACCGGCGCACCGGGTACGGCAAACAGCATACGATGCCACACGTGCCGGCGCGGTCATATGGACACGTAGCAGGAACAGGAACCCGATGCCCGATGCGCCCTCCCATCAGTGGGGGAGGGGGGACCTCCGCCTGAAAGCGTAGCTGTGAAGAGTTCCCGGTGGAGGATAAAGCGGCAGAGACGCCGATGCAACGACGGCCATCGCAATGTACCGACCATGTCTCGAGTGAATGGATAAGTATACTCGTGCCAGTTTGGGTACACGGGTACCATCCCTCGCCTCATGATGTGCCTTGATGATCCTGGTCGCACACCTGACTCATATGACGTACGGCCATAAATAGACGTTATGGTGATTAGGGCCTTAGGGGGTTGGGTCTTAGTGTTTATATTCAGAGTTTTTTAAGTTTTTAGGACCTAAAACCCTAAAACCCTCTGGTTTCAGGTTTATCGCCGTAGACTCATACCCACGCCGAATAATGGAGGTCAGTGAAACGCCGCTGTAGGGCGGAAGGAATAATAGTGCAAAATCGGACCAAACATGAGTACCCGGGCCATGTCGTGTACACTGCGACCGATCCTCTTTGCTTGGATAATCGCGTGGAGAGCGCACAATCCGATAGAGGTACACATGCAGCCCCGATGGGAGGCTTTGATCTTCTTATGATTGTCCCGGTGCGTTATTCTGAATGACCACAGGGCTGCAGCCAGGTACCCAATAGGGGCCGGGTGATGCCCTTTAGCTACCCCCGGGCCTGAGTGCTGGGCTCTTTCAACCACACCATATGACCGATCTGGTACAGACAGCTGAAGCAGATACACAAGTTATGCATTGTTAATACAAAAGTCGGCGCAATTTCCAGTAGGGGCACCGATCGACCGAATGCATTTGTCTCGTCGACCTCTTACCCCCCCCCCACACACCCCCCAACACACACACAAGGGGTTCGACAAACACCTCCAGACGTTTGGCGATGGCGTTTTCTATTCGTGGGGTCGATCGCATGGCGCTCTGGCGGGGGAGAGGGGGTTCAGGCCGTTGAGCATGAATGCGCACACCGCGCACTTGGTCCATCCCCACTGTCATCTGCCCTTTCGAATCACCGCCCTACGCACGAGTGTCACAGCCTCATTGGCCACAGGGGTGAGAGCGCGGCGGAGCTGCTGGCCGAGCACTCGCGGATGCCCATCCACACCACACAGGGGAATCGGTGAGCGCGGGCATGCGGTCCTGGGAGGTGGGCGGCGTCAACGCTGTTCTCATGGGGGAGCGTCAGAGGGTATCTAATTAAGCGAGTCGGGTCGGGGTGGGTGAAGGGGTGGGGAAGGGGTACAGTGCGATATTGTTTTTTGACCTCATATATGAGGGGGGGCAGGAAGGGGGGGGTCCCACCTCCAGGGCGTTGTACGCGCCCGACAGGTCCGCCATGTCCTCCTCCAGCTTGCCGGCCGCCGCCTTCTGCGCTTCGTGTGCGCTGCGCTCCATGTCCAGGTCGCTCTGCGCGCAAGGACGAAGCGCACCAGGGAGGGGCGGGGGGGAGGTCACTGCGTGAAAGGGGTGAAACAGCCGGCAATTCGCTTCACCGCGAGGCTGGGGTGGTTCTCGGTGCCCAAACCTGCGTCTGCTGGTGACTCTTCTGCAGCGCCGCCAGCTGCTCCCGCGCCGCCCGGGCGTCACCCTCCGCCTGGGACGCCCGCATCTGCCAGCAACACAAGGCCTCAGGAGGGGGGCGGCGCCTTGTGCCACGCTACGGGCGCCAACGTGGAAATGAGGACAGCGCGGACGGAAAGCTGCCGCGCTTGTCCGAGGTGAGATGGAGACGAAGCCAGAGCGGAGCTATAGCGTATGTTCCTTCAGGGTGCATGCAAGCCCAAGGAGGCTTACACCTGAGGTTCTTATTCGAGGGAGGGAGGGAGAGCTTAATTGTAGGCAGCCACGGGGGCGCTCAGAGAACATCGGGTGACTAATGGGCATCCCCACCACCCCGATGGGGCATGTCGGTGCAGCCCCACTTGGAGCTGGGACGAGAAGGTTCCCCGGGGAGGTTGGTAAGCAATGGTCGGCTCGTTGGCGGCGACAGCGCACCCCGCCTAGGGTTAGCGGGGCCCCGGGGTCCAGCGGCAGAGCATCAGCGCAGCGCCGAACATATGGGCGCAGCAGGGGGGCGTCAATGCGGGAACTAGCGGGGCGCTTGCAGGCTGGTTGCTTTGATCCGTTGGCGGCGTAGCGAAGGGGCACGGCGGAGGGCGGAGGACCTGGGTTGTTGACATCGGTACCCACATAGCGCGAGAGCGCTGGTCGCGGGTCCGGCGGGAGACGCACCTCCGCCGCCGCCACCGCCTCCACCGAGGCGCCGCCCGCGGCTGGGCCATCCGGCCCACGCCTGTGCGCGGCAACGCCGGGGCCGTCGGCGGCGCCCGGGGCGACCTCGCCGCTGCGGCTCCCCGGCGCCTTGACCAGGCTGGAGGCGAGGGAGGCGTTGCGCGCCCGCAGCGCCTCCATCTCGCGCTCCATCTGCCGGTGCCAATAAGGGGACGGTGGGTGGGGGTCAGTGGCCGGCCAGGCAGGTCAGGTCGCGCGGTGCGCCCTTCACGAGGCATGACGACAACTTACAGCAGTCTCGGCGGAAAACGAAACACGAGCGAGGACATCTTGGCGTGTGTGGCAGTGACTGTTCCTATGCCAATATTGAGACATTCGACGCGTGTGGCGATACTCTTGCTTGCATGGCATCAGCCGCACTGCGGCGCACAGGATGACACTGCCTGGGGCGATCTTGAGGCGGGCGGTCTCGACATCCGGGGCGATTCGATGCCCGGCTTGTAACATCAGGGCCGACACCCCATTTGATCCGCTCGCTACATTTATCGTCTCAAATTCTAAAGATTGATGCGTATGTTAATCCGAAAAACACTGCAATTGCCAAGGTGTCGACATGATAAGGAAAACCGTCTGATCAGGAAGATCGGGATCGTGATTTGGCCTGATTTGCTCAATTCACCGATGGACCTACCAGAAAGGCCTCATGCACAACGTGAATATAGTGTGAAGTCGTAGATGTGTGTGAATCAAGACGCGATTCGAGTAAATGTAAAAGCTTCGATGGGTATAACAAAGTGCAGGAGGTCGTAGAGTGCAATGATCCGCTTGACGCATCGGTTGCAATCATTAGGAATGGTGGTGGGAGGTGAGAGATGGTGGAGGGCAAAGGCAGTGCGGGTAGTCACCTGCGCCACCGCCGCCTTTGCAGCCGTCAGCTGCTCCGCCTCCGAGCCGCTCCAGCTGAGCGCGGAGCTGGCGCCGCCCGGCCCCGCCTGCAACCGCGCCGCGAGCGCCAGCAGGTCAGCCGAGCCGCCCAGATGCCGCAGCGGCCAACCGTGGCAAAGGAGCACGGGTACACAGGTCCAATCATGTGGCGACCGGCCGTGCTCTTCCCCTCCCAACTTTTGAGTACTAAACATCTGGGCCATAAGGCAAAGTTGAGTTATGTTATATGTATGTATATTTATTTATTTATTACAGCAAATTATCATGGTTTTGTCTACACAGTTGACATATATTATACATTATATTACATTATATGTATACATACATATATACATATATGTACATTATATATGCATACATATATATATGTATATACATACACAGATATATATATATATATATACATATATACATGTATATATGTATATATATACATATATATGTATATTGGCGACGGAGTGACGCACGGCACGGCGATGCCATGCATTGACAGTGCAACGCTGGTGCCACATGCCGACTTGATGTCAACCGTACCTACGGCATGCTGATTGCACGTGGTCATTTTGAGAGTGTTGATCCGCAAGTGCAAACGCCGGCGAGGCTCGTACGGTGTCTGTGCGGCGGTATCCTACTCAAAGGCTGCTGAAATGATCCTGAGAGGCAACGTGTCAATTCTAACACCCTCTCCCTCTCGATAAGTACCTGTAGGTTGTTAAGGTCACAGGACTAGAGTAAACCCTATGAAGACAGAGGCTGAACAGAGATGTGCAACATTCCACAGTTTCAGGTCATAAACCCTGCATTCAGCTGCCCCTGTATCTGTAGACTCGGATCTGACAAATCAGGGGCCTGGGAATTGTGTGGAGGGGTGTAGAAGAGCACCTTTTTCAGAATTCGCAGTTGTTGTGGGCATATGTTTCTTTTTACTTCTCAAAGTAAAATAATGATCGTGACGTAGTTGTCACACCGATAAGGGCAGAGCGTTTTCAGGGGGTGGGGGGGGGGGGGGGAGGGGGGGGGTTACACGGGGGCGATCGCGGTTCTACGAACACAGCAACTAAGAACTGCCCCACTCGTAAGAGGTCAACTGTAGACGAAACTCTCGCCCAACTACAGCAAATGTTCTCAGAAATCGCTAGCAGGCCCAATTTCAGACCCATGATAAGGTGCTAAGTGAGTTGGCACCCGCAGTGTTGTCGCCACCTGTATACGTGAACGCTACTACGCTACCACAATTCACCATTATTATTCAGCATTCCACGCCAACGAGGCGGCGGCGGCGTGGGTACGCGGAGCTGCACCTGCTGCGGCCGCGCGTAGCACGTCATCACAAAGTGCTGCGCCTCCTCCTGGAAGGCCGCCACAAACTGCGTGAACGTGTGGTCAAACGCGGCGCCCTCCTCCTCCGGCGCCTCCGCCAGGCCGTCCAGCGTGGCGCCCTCCGCGGTGGCGGCGGCGGCCGCGGCGCGCGTGAAGTGCGCCGGCCCCGTGGGCGCCTCGGACGCGGCCACAAAGGCGGGGTGCCGCCGCAGCTCCTGAGCGTGCGGCACGGCCACAGCGGCTGCTGGTCAGCGCGTCATCGGATCCCGGGCAGACTGGGCTGGAAAGGAGGTCTACCATTCGTCACCTCCTTCTCAACCCTTAAACGAGGGTTATGGGGCCTAGGGTTATCACTTCAGGGTAGCGAAATTGAGTGCAGGGTTGTGTAGGGTTTCATGGTTTAGCAGGGTGCACAGCGCATAGATGGGGCGAGAACATCGACAGCGATTGTTTACTGCACGGTGCTCGTACCCGCACCCTTTATTACCACACATTGCTTTAGGAGCGTCCAGACACAGGCTTGTGGCTAATATTTACGGACGTGGGTTTGTGCACATTTACGGTTTGTTTTTCTCTCCCCCCGCGAGGTGGGATGAACTATGAAATAATCAAAATCATCCGAGTACGCAACAGAATGCCCCACGCGATGTGGCAAAACAGCCGATTATTTGATTATTCCGGGGGGCTTCACACCCAAGACAACGGTATCACGGGCTCGGGGCCGGTGCCATCATTTTCGACAGTGCACGCCTGGCCATGATCCCAAAGCAACGCCTTTGGTGCGTATGCACCGGCCCCGAGCTCGCCGTCGCATTTACTTGGCACTTGTGAGTGTGAAGGCCCCCGTAATGTTCACATAATGAGCTGCGTTGCCACATCACGTGAAACATTCTGCACTGTACTTGGATGAACTCTGATTATTTCAGAGTTTACCCCACGTCGCGTGGGGGAGAGTAAACAAACGCTATATGTGCAAATAATCCCAACGCGTTTATTTGTACGTTGGCAGCACGCATGTGTCTGGACGCCCGTATATAAGGGGGGCAGGAGCACAGAGAGGGGGAAGGAGCGCACCTCCCAGCGCGAAAAGTAGGCGGTGAGGCCGACCCGGTTGCTCAGCACGTCCAGCAGCGTCGTGGCGCCGCAGTTATTGGGGCCGTCGGAGGCGGCGGCGGGGCAGTACACCAGGCACACACCGGCCAGCACGCACGCCAGGCCCGGGACGACGCTGCCCTCGCCGCCGCCTGCGGAAGCGCGGGGGGGGGGGGGGGGGGGGGGGGGGGGCAACGAAGCAGGTTTCGAGTGAGCTTTCCCCGGAGCAGTGAGTCAGCTAAACACACCCAAGCACCGAAGGCCGACCGTAGTCACAACTGAGAGCGAGAGAGAGAGAGAGAGAAAGCGAGAGGGAGGGATAGAGAGCTTAATTGTAGGCAGCCACGGGGCGCGCAGAGAACAGAAGGTGGCTGACGGGATCCCCCGACCCTGATGGGGTATGTCGCTGTGCAGCCTCATTTGGAGCCGGGAGTGCTTCCCAGGGCGGTTGGTAAGCTGTAGTCAGCTCTGTGGTGTTGTTAATGCGCTTTGCCCAGGGTTAGCGGGCCCTGGGCTCCCAGGGCGGAGCATCAGTGCGCAGCGCCCGCTGTAAGGGGGCAGGGGGGGGATCGAGGCGCGCCCTAGCGGGGCGCTTCTCGGTACGTTGGGTTGGACGGCCATTATAAAGCCATCCCCAGGTTGAGCATTTATGGCGCATGTGCGGAAGATAATGATGAGACACTGCATCGCATAGATACGAGCGTCTGTACCTGGCGAGCTTTGAGCCCAGCCCGCTGGGAGAGGTCAAAGGAAGGCGGCATTGCTGTCATGCTGAGTCAAAGCTATGCACTGCGGCCACGTGAGATGGTGCAGGTTGTACCGCCAAATTCCGCGGAGGCTCCGCATTCGTTCCGTCGCCCATTACTCATGGAATATATATAAATATATATATACCTCTGTGCCGATCGATTGTGGGTTCGAGATGACTGTCTGACAAACAAATGAATGATAAAGTGTACCTCATACACCATAGACTTCTTCTGGATTCCGATGGGGGGGATTTGACGCTTACTAATGCACTTCCTGGCATTGTCTATTCTCTGCCAGGACCAATAATGGATTTTTTAATGCATTCCCAGGGGGCTGAGCAAATATTTATGCGAACAGTACCTCAGACTGCGGTAAGTGGTATATCTGGGTGTTGACACCCCCTTAAAATCTAGCATGTGCTGTTTAAACCAGCTTCCTGGGGGTCAGATAATTTCAATTTAACAATGCCACTGGGGGGGGGGGGGGGGGGGGGGTTCACCAAGCTTCCCGTTGGCGATGTCCATAAGCGTGGGGATGTGGGAGGCGGGCGTGAGGAACTGCGCCACCGCGGGCGGGCAGTCGGTGAGCCAGGTGATGAGCAGGCGCAGCAGCACCGCCGCCGCGGGCCGGCCACGGCCGCCCCCAGTGCGCAGCGCTGCGCCGACGTACGCCACCAGGCGCGGCATGAGCAGCTCGGGCGGCGCCGACGCCGAGGCCGGCAGCAGCAGCGGGATGCGCAGCACGCGCTGCTTGCACTCCAGGTTGTCGTCCAGCAGGTAGCTTAGCACCGCCGCCGCGCGGATGCTGCTCTGCAGCTCGCCCAGCGCCGCGCCGCCGCCCGCCCCGGCGCCCACCAGCGCCCGCACCAGGTCGCCGCCAAAGGAGCTCACGCCTGCCGGCAGCCGTCCGGGGGGGGGGGGGGGGGGGGGGGGGGGGGGGGCATGCAATCGCACGCACAGTGTCAGAATGGCATAGTACGACGAGGCATAGATGTGTGTTATGGGGGGGAAGGGGGGGGGGGGGTGGGGGGGCACCCTCATCGTCCTCCCCGTTTGCGGAGCTGTCGCCGGCGGGCGCGATGGTGGACGCCAGGAAGGTCTGCCCGTCCGGGTTGCCGGCGCAGTAGGCCCGCAGCGTCGCCTGCGCTGCCGCGCGCTCCGCCGCCTTCTCGGCGCGCAGCGCGCTGCGCAGAATAGCCTGAGGCAGGAAACAACGGGGGCGAGGGAGAGTGGTGGTGGTGTTGAGAGGAACTGGCCACCCTCCGTCTCGGCACTCATTCACGCCACACCGCATGAGTTAAACGGCCCACCTGCAGGGCAGGCAGGTCCTGTTGGCCGACGCGCACGCTGGCGCTGCCCAGCCGCTCCTGGTTGCCCTCGTCGCCCTCCACCAGCGCCGCCACGCACTTCAACGCCTGAGGGCGCACACCGCGGGGCAGCCCCCCTCCCTATCTCAGCCCCCCCCCCTCCCCCCCCCCTCTCCTGGGAACTGCGAGATGTACTTTGGTAAACCTCTACCATTTTGCAGATGAGCTCGTGACAACAATGCCATCTTACCAGGGGCGGGGAATTTATGTAACAATTCCCTGTATCAACACAGGAGCATGGAACATGACATGGAGCATGGAACAGGTCTCATCACACCACCCATCCATCACCGGAACCAGCCCGGAAGCGCCCCGCTAGTGCGCGCCTCCATGGCTCCCTGCCCCCTTACAGCGGGCGCTGCTCTGACGCTCCGCCATGGGACCCCGGGCCCTGCTAACCCTAGGCGGAGCGCACAGATGGCGCCACGGAGCCGGACATTGCGTGCCAACCTCCCCAGGAACCCCTCCCTCCTCCAAATGGGGCTGCAGCGACATACCCAATCAGGGTGCGGTCATGCCCCCTCAGCCAACCTGTGTTCTCTGCGCGCCCCCCCCCCTGGATGCCTACATCCGGGGGTCTCTCTCTGCTTTGAGGTCAGTGGCTGTTTGGCCACTTGTAGCCTAATGCTCCGAAACCACGTTAACAGGTCAAGGACGACATTTTACCCCCCGCCGCCACGTTAATGCACAGTGTTCCACCCGTCCGCCGCAACTTCGTCATCACTCGCGTTGCCACACGCGGCGCTGCCTCCCCCCTTGCGGCACTGCTGGAGCAGCCTGGCAGAGGGGGGAGCAAGGCAGGGGGGGGGGGGGGGGGGGGGGGTTGCCCACCTGCACGCGCACCGCCGCGCTACTGACGCCGCCCTCCTCCACACCGAGCGCCAGCAGCGTGTCCAGTATGCCGTGGGTGAGGAGCAGCGCCTTGTTGGCCACCAGGTTCTGCTCCTGGAGCTGCTGCCGGGCACGGCACACGAACAAACCATAAACTGTTAGCTCTCCCTCTTATGCGACCCCCGTCCCCCCCACCCCCGGCTCCCTCCCCTTGTCTTGCCTTGCCCTGATCCCCGCTACAGCAGTCGCACCTGGCTGGACTCCACCGGCACCTTGGCGGGGCCGTTCCCAGGCGCCGGCTGCGTGGTGATGAGCAGCATGACGCTCTCTAGCGCACACAGCAGGTTGCCCGCCTTCTGCCGCGGCAGCTGGTTGAACGCAAACGCGTCACCCATGTCCGCCAGCAGCTCCGACTTGGGCGGCACCTGCATGCATCAATCAACCGCATCAGTGCCGACCACAGATGTGCCGCCCCCCGTTGTGCCCCCTTCCTGCAGTCAGGCACACGGCAGCCCGCGCAGCCTCTGCCCGCTCCTCAGATAAACACAAGCGCCGAGGCCGGGAAACGGGTTGACAACATGGAGGGCCACATGTTCTTCTTGGCGCAGCAGTTTGACTTTGACACCGCCGACATGCTTGAGTGGGTGCACATAATGGGGCGGGGGCGGCTGGGGGGGCGCCCCACCTGCAGCAGGGCGGGCATCTGCGCCAGGAAGCCCATCTCCCTGCCGCCACAAGCGGGCACAAGGATGGAGACATACGCAGCCATCGCTTCGCAGTGAGAGGGACGCAAAAGGGGATGGGGGGGGCGGGGGGGGGGGGGGGGGGGGGGGGAGCTATGGCGGCTGGCGACCGGCGTCGAGAAACATGACCGCAGGCCAGCACTCATCTTTAACTTACAGCATCGCGACCATGTTCGTGAAACATTTACTACGGGTGCCGACCCACCAAGAGAATCCCCAATCACAGGCCTCAAATCGGATCCGCATGCAAACTGTAGGAAAATTCGCTACAGTCCCGCTACAGTCGCAACAATTTCGACTAGACTCGACCTCTGCCATGTAGGTCGGGCATGCCCTAATTCGCAGTGTTCACCGGCACACATTACCACGCCGGCACCCGCACAGCTGTCCGTAACATATAAGTACGACTCCGCGCAGCTGTCCCACGGCCCCCGAAGTAGGATGCTCACATTCCCTACATCATCATGCCTTTCCATATTTGGGAAACTTCACCGCGGGGAAGTACAAAATCGTTGTACACGGTGGGCTTGCTTTGTGACCGGCCGCCAAAATGCTCGGCTTGGATTGAGACCCTGGACTCCAGGATGCGTTATACTAGTTGAGGGTTCATGGCGGGCATGGACTTGGCGGGCATGTGTAAGGGGGGACCTAGGACGGCACTCGAGCAGCGGAGCCTAACACTCAGAGCGACGTCATTCAGGGTATGCATAAAGAGAGCCGCCACGTAGCCTCGTAGTAGACTGGAGACGGTGGGCGACGTGCGCGGCACCGCACCGGAACATGAGCTGGTTGGCCTGGTTGCCGCGCAGCAGGTTGTTCAGCAGCTCCAGGCAGTCCTGCACGATGATGCCGCCGTCCAGGGCGCCCTCCTCCCTGCGCCGGCCGACGCCCGACATGACGCGTCAGCGAGCCCCTCACCCCCTCACCCCCTAACACCCACTTTGCGCTATGGGCGCACACGATAGCGACAGAGAGAGGGAGTAAGCTTGAATGAAGGCAGCCATGGGGGTGCGCAGAGAATATGGGATGGCTGAGGGGGTTCACCCCATCCTGATAGAAAAGAAAACTCGCAGCTACTCATGCTTTCTCGTAAGCAAAGACAGATACTCAAGCTGAAAGAATCTTTGCTTGAAACTCATACGATTACGGTGGTGCGGCAATTCCAATAGCAGGTGACACCGTTCCCCCTAATCTCTATACAACACATAAGATTTGATCACGACCCATAATGATCTCGAACCATTTCTCATATGTATCCAGCTTTAGGTAATGTGTGAAATCAGGCCTTTGTTAGACCATAATGCATCAATCATTTGGGCTTGATCTTGATTGGGTGGATCTGACCGGTCATGATCTTGATCTTCAAGAGCCTATTTATCAGAAGGTAAACAAGTGCTCCGTGCTCCGCAAAACCCCTTTGCCGCACCGCCGAGCGATCAACGAGACAAATCCGCAAGCGCCTCGCTAGTGCGCGCATCGATGCCCCCCTGCGCTCTTATGGTAGGCGCGGTATAGATGTTCCGCCGTGGGATCCCGGCCCCGCAGACTCTAGGCGGAGCGCACTGACGATGCCGTAGAGCCAGCCGTTAGCTAGCAACTCATAATCGGGAATCCCTCCCAAATCCAAATGGGGCTGCACAGCGACATACCCCATCAGGGTGGGGGGGATCCCCTCAGCCACCTTCTGTTTTCTGCGCGCCCCCGTGGCTGCCTACAATTTAGCTCCTTCTCTCCCTCTCTCTCTCTCTCGTCTCTCCTCTCTCTCTCTCTCCATGTCCCAGCTCTCACCGGATGATGTTGAACAGCCGCTCAAACGCGCCCTCGAACGCCGCGATCTTCTGCACCTCCTCGTTCGCGCGCGTGAGCGCCACAAGCAGCAGCAGCGCCTCGTTGCGGATGACCTCCCGGTCCATCATCATGTCCATCAGCCGCACCACGCCCATCGGGCTCGCCAGGATTGCGTCCTGCCCCGCGGAGCAGCACCCGCCCGCGTCCCCGTCAGGGGTGCCGTCGCCGGGTGGAGCACTTGCATTGACAGCATTCACACGTATCCCAGCAGTGAATACATGTGTGTGTGTGTGTGTGTGTGTGTGTGTGTGTGTGTGTGTGTGTGTGTGTGTGTGCAGGTGTTTGTGTAACTCTGTGAATGAAGCTGGGGGCGGGGTTGGGGGGCGGGGTTCACCTGGAGGCGGTACGAGCTGGAGGAGAGCAGCACCGTGAGCAGCTGCACAGTGTGGTAGCGCACGTAAAAGTCGTTCACGCCCACCGGCTCCTCCTCCAGCAGCGACAAGAGCAGGTGCGTGTTGGCTGGCTCGCGCGCAAAGAGGTCCGAGTTGAGCGCGCCTGCCTGCACCTGCCAGCCATCCGGCCAGTCGGTCAGCCGGCATTAGAGCAGAGCGGGGGGAACTATATAGGTAATGACTCGTATCATAATAGAAATTAAAAATCAAATAATATATACATTTATATGTAAAATGTCTATGCAGGTTTGTGGCAGCCTGCGGTGGGGACAAGACAAGGGGGGTGCCGGAATGGGAGGGGGGAGGGGGGTTAAGCCAGTGCTCTGCCCTGGGCATGCGGCGGCGCACCTCGTTGTGAGTGGCGCCAGGCGAGCCCTCCGCGGGCGCGGCGGACGGCGGGCAGCCGCACGCGTTGATGAGCACCTCCAGCGCGCCCTGCACCATCTCCGTGTCCTCGCGGTCCTCGCGCAGCACCTCCGTCAGCACCGGGAACCCCATCGCGCCGACCGCCACCTGCGCCTGCCAACCCGCACCCGCACCCCAGCTCGGCTCAGCCTCCGTCCCAGGCGCATTCACCCCCCGGGCCGGGCTGCTGGGCACCATGCCCCTGGCCCGATGACGCTGAGGTGAGGCGACCGTGTGGAGGGAAGGGGGGGCGGGGAGGGGTACCTGCGGGTTGTCCACCAGCAGGTCGCGCAGCCCGGCGAGCGCCTCGCGGCGGTCCTCCCCCAGCACGCCATCGGACACCCTGCTCAGCAGCGCCTCCACCGCTGCCTCCTCCTCATTGTAGCCTGCGCACCAGCCGAACATGATCAGGGAGCGGCCGGAAGTCGGAAGCCGGCGGCTGTCACAGCCTGTCGTGGCCCGGAGGGAAGCACGGTGCGGGAGCCCCTGAGGTGCCACCCTTCCATCTGCCAGGGTGACCTGCTGCTCCGTCGTCTCCCAGCAACATGGGCAGAGTATACCCACCCGAGATCATCACCCATCGGCTGCTACTGGTACCCAGGTTCCTCCTGTGACCCCCATGAGCACAATCCCGGCAGCCCCTCAGTGTCCACCCCCCCCCCCCCCCCCCCCCCCAACTGCACGGCATGTCCACCCTCTCACGGAGACTGCCGACGCTGTACCATCGGCTCATCCATATGCCTGGTGATCGCCTGACAGCATGGACCTCCTGACGGGCAGCTCACGGAGCCCCCCTCCCCCCTCCCCGCTCTCCCTCGCATCTAGCCCTGTTCCTACCCAACCTTCCATGCAGCCTCCCTGCTGCTGCCACAACTGCACAGCATGAAGCCCCCAAACCCCAGCTTCCTCCTGGCGTCCGGCCCACATAGTCGCTACCAGTGCCAGACTCCCGCCCGTGCAGGCGAGGAGTCGACCCCAGCAGGGCCATCTTCCGCCCCCAGACTCCCAGAATTCCAAGCAAAGTGCGGCCCCGATAAGGCCCCTGCTGTAAAGATGTTTGGTCCGTTTGCCGCCCGCATGCCCCCGTCAGTGCAGGCGAGTAGGGTCCGGATCAGGCCCCGCTATCTTCCCTAGCCGCCCCCAGACTCCCATCCTTCCAAACGAGTGCGGTCCGCATCAGGCCTCTACCAAGTCTCCCAGCAGGCCCGTCTGCCGCCTTCAGACGACCACTTCTCTAGTTGAGTGCGGCCAGGAGCAGGCCCCTGCTACTTGTGTAAGGATATTCCCCATCAGCAGGCCCAGATCGCGCACCTTCCGGCGCGGAGCCGCCGAACACGGCGCCGCCCACCTTGGCAACGTGGCCAAGCAGGTTCATCCCACCGGTCCACAGCGGCCACTTGTGCACGCACGCGGCTGGTGTTCCAAGCCCAGCAGGTGGCGGGGACGGGTTTCGGTGTTTCTGAAGGTGTCGTCGCCGACGCGAGGATATGACGCTGAAGCCACATCACCCTCGCGGTCCGTTCCTGTCGTCGCGAAGTGACGAAGCGGCACGCCGGCACGCCCAGCTAGAGCCGGCGGGCGCGTCACATCCCCATCGTACATTCTACTAGCGACTAAAGCAGCCTTAATGCGGACATCATACGCATATGACTGTCTATCGTGTTCATAGTCGAATATTATCTCTGCTCTATAGGTATATGTATTATTACATTAGGGCTTCGACAAATGCGCACTACAAACAGAACTAACAGCAACTATGAAAGGTTGCTATGAAAGGTTGCCAGCAAAAGAGAGACATAAGCCTGAAACCAAGGTCGAGCAGGAGGCCAGGGAGCCAAGAACCAAGGAGGAGCCAAGGGAACCACGAAGTCGCCAAGCCGCCAGGAACCAAGGGACAACCGCCCCGAGGTAGGCTATCAGCCGCGTCGAGGACGCTTGCAACCAATGACCCGGGTCGTAGCAACACATGCCAACGAGCGACGCGACGCGGGCGCAGGAGCACCATCACGCGCCGCGCGCGCGGCCGCAACCCCGCCCAGAACGTTGTCTGCATGTGCCATGTTGATGAGTAAGGAGAAACGGCGGCGCCACGCAGACAAGAGCTCGCCGATTTTTTTGCCAGTGTGTGTGTGTGTGGCTAGCTATTGCGAGCTCCACCAAGGAGGCCTCAGCGTGCGGGGCCAGCGAGCCAAACTCGGAAACGGCGAAAGGAACAAAGCGAACCATGCCGGCGGCGTTTCGGACACCCTCGTCATACTTTTGGATTTTGTTGCGCTTTGCAGCCCGCAATGCACTCGTTGGATCCGAGCTTGACACGCCGAGGATAGGGGCATAGTGGTATCGACAGCAAACGTGTTCCCACGGATACCATCATACCCAAAAAGCCCAAAATTGGCCGGCCGGCCGTCGCTGCCCTTCGGAAGAGAAACAAGCACCTACGGGTCCGTGAGGATCTGGACACCCACGCCCAACGCGGACTTCACGTAGTCGTGGCAAACGTCGGAAAGGCCATGTGCCGCCCACTCGTGTGCGGCGTGATTGGAGTCGCCCCCAGAGCAACGTGCCACGTGATCCGCGTACGCGACAGCCCAAGTTGAAGGAGTCAATTCCACGCCAACATCCTCAAAACGGGCCAGCATACCTGGTACCGAAAAGGAGCAAAAAGCACAAGGGCATGGCTCGCCAAGGGAAAGGACAGGAGCCGCCGGAAGGCCAAATGGGCGGCAAGCGGCAACGCGGAACATGGAATCGTAGTACTCAGGGGAACGCTCACGGACTTCACCAAGGCGACCCTCACTTGGGGCATCAGTCACCAGGAACGCTGTCGCAGCGCGTAAGAGGCGGCCTCGGAAGCGGTTGCTGTCCGGGCCGCTTGTAGGCATACGCGCAGCAAGCTTTGCGAAACGGACCGTGCGAATGCGGTGGTATAGGTATATATATGGTATTGTATATGGTATAGCGGCTTAGAGAAAGCAAGGCTGGGCCCTTATCCCTGTATACATATGGTTCATCGATTCGCATTTTATTTATCTATTGTTGTATACTGATAACATCGTATATAGATTTTATGTACCCGGTTTATATTTCGTGCGAATTCCAAACAGGCCTTTAACAAACCAACCTACCGCTAAAAGCAGTACTAAAAGATCAATACAGCAAGCCGCCAAAAAGCGGCCCGCATCCCGCACGAGGCGGGGTGGATAAGTGATGCGCGCCCGGTTCAGAGTCCGGGCCACGCGTGCACGTGTGTGTGTGGGTGATCCTCGGACGTGCTGTGCAGCTTCAGCAACGGGATGGCAAACGAATCTGCGCCGTCTGATGAGGCAGCGAGCGCGCTCTCGAGCGGCCACCAAGCTCAGGACCCCAAGGAAATCTCTTGCGAGCAAGGCCTCCTGGTGAGCCCGGGTGATACACCGAGTGCCCGCGATGAGAGGGCACCCCGATCCGCAGCCAAGCATGCGATACCACGCACTGTGCGGCGCACCCCCTTGCTCATCTCACCCACTGTGCCGAAGACCCTGCCCGTGTACTCCGACATATCCAGGATGTCTCGAAGAGGAACCTTCTGTCCGGGCTCCTTGTTGTGCCACGCCGCATCCCGCACTGCCAACCCATGTTGTACGTCGCCCAGCAGGGAGCGCTCAAACCGACACAGCCGTGGCCCTGGGCACCGCAATGTACTTGACCCCGTACCTCATAGTCTTGAAGTCCAGCGACGTAGACTTCAAGCTCCGGGGGTCATAGCTCCCGGTCACGACGTTGAACGCCGGGAGGGAGAGCTCTGCGTCCGGCATCGGGTCCTTGAGTGCATCCATGGGTCCGGTGTTGCCGAGAGGCACAGCATGCTGGAACAAGTCATCCACCTCCCGGTGTACAGCGATACCCAGATCGTGAACACAGTGATCTCGGAAAATCGTATATATTTCGTACATGAATCGTTACAGTACCTGATAATTATCGACGTTTCACAAGGAACGTCTGGCTTGCCTAAGAGTGCCAGGTCTGGTTACAGGTTGTGATAATCATGAATTTGCGGGCAAACAAGCCCACAATGAGGGGGGGGGGGGGGGGGGGGGCTGTGGTGCGCTCGATGGAGCGTGCCACCACAAAGGAGAGTGACTGGTCGCTCCACCGGCGGGGAGGCAGGTGGTGGTCCTGCCTGGCATGCGTAGTCATGCGCGTGCATACGCGCGCTATGGGCCCCGTGCCAAGGCTACATCCCGTACAGAGAAACCACATAACCTAGTTTTGAACACTTCTTAAGGAACGTTTGGTTTGCCTAGAGAATGCCGAGAGCACCAGGCCACGGGCAGGGGTCACGGGCGGGAATGTTGAAGGCGATGACAGGCCAGCGGGGTGCACCAACGGGAAGGCGGTCGCAAGTACGGCCAGGCATGAAGAGGTCGTAGCGCGGCTTCCAGGAGCGCGTGTCGGAGCACATCTCCGAGAGGAGCGGGTACTAAGCGTTGTCAGGCTAGTAGGGAACAATGACGATGGCTTGAGCACCACTGGACTCCAGTTTGGAGACAAATTGCCAATGAGGTTCCAAGGGGGGGGGGGGGGAGGGGGGGCTACACCAATTACGTTCGCAACGCCATGCATCGTTGAGAGGCGCAGGGCGTCGACGGCCTCGCACCGCGGGTCGCGCCCGCGGGCGTTGTACCGTGGCAAGAGGGCGTTTTCGGACGTCGCGAAGCGGTCGATGGTGCAAGCGCCTTACTTTGCAGTGAGCGAGGCGAATCGACGGGGTTTGAACTGCCAGTCGTCGAGGTCAATCTCGCGACTGAGGCGGTCAACCGATATATTCGCTGCGAAACGGATGTAGCGTACGGAAAGGGTAAAATATCGTGCGTGTCCATGAGGTACCATATTTTGCGTAGCTCAGCCATGAGGCGCGGGGAGCAAGAGGGGAGGTTGGTGAGGACGCCGACAACCGCTTAATTATCCTCGTGCTAGCTTATGTGACGGTTGCGGAGCACGGGGAGGAAGGACTCAATAGCCAAACGGGCGGCTTTTCGCTCTTTCGGGGTAATGTGCGCATAGCGGCCATCGTCGTACAAAAAACCCGAGCCTCGTGGTCTTCGTTCAAAACGGCTCCCCAACCGTACGACGAACTGTCGACGTGCAAGTAAGCGGTTTCAACGGGGCGGATAATGGGGCGGCCATTGTGTTGGGTGGGCACGCCCACCCACCATTGGAGATCACGTTCGAGTTGGCAGGTGAGAATGACGCGGCCGGACCAAGAGTCGCGGGTCTTCATGCAGCTCACATAAGTAGAAACGGGCAGGGGCGATGGCCAAGTAGAGAAACTGGCACTTGCCGCGAGGGCGGCCAACTCGCGAGCAGTCAGCCACCGACGGTCGCGTTTCGCACGCCGGATCAAGCGCTTTGCGGCGCGAGCAATGACGACGAGTTTCTGAACAGGCGCACCAAGAGTAGGCGACCTTGACGTGTCAATTTCTAACCAGAGGTGCACGAGCTTATAGGTGGGCTCGCAAACGACCTTGCTAGGGTTGCGCAACAGACCCAACCCCGAGAGGTGGCGTTCGATGTAGTCGTGTTGTAAAATGGCCTCAGCATGAGTCCGAGCTAGAAAGTTAACAGGAAGTCGTCCATGTGGGGCAACATGCGTAGGCCAAGCCGGCGCCGGGGGACTGGTGTGCCGTCTGCTTCAATCGGGTCACGACGGAATGCCCTAGCGAGGAGTTGGTGAATTGACAGAAGTAGCAAGGGAACAAAGACCAGCCCATGGGAAGGCCAACAAGTCAGTACAGAGTGCCGCGGCGCGGTAGTCGGCAGTGAAAAAGTCATCGTCCTTGTGGGCGATTCCAACCGCGTAGAACCCATCTTGTAGGTCCGTCTACAGCATGTAATCCCTAGGGCGCGCGAGATTGCGCAAATGCAAGAAAAGGGTCTCGAACGAAAGGTCGCGCGTCTCGCAGTAGCGGTTCAAGGGGAGAAGGTCAATAATGATGAGCCTCCATTTGTTTGTTCTAGAGTTAGGAACCAATAACAACCGGGACACCCATTTTGCGCAATAGCTTTGCTCCCGTGCCCCAACGGCCAAGTATAGAAGCGAGCCAATTCCTCGTACATAAACTTCAATTGGGCCGGAGTAGCATCCTCCATTGACACCCCGTGATGAAAAGAAGGCCGCGGGGGGGGGGGGGGGGGGGGGGAGCCCGTCCAAAAACGGAACACGTACATCTCTAGAGATCCAGTTGAGAACACTACGATTCGCACCAGCGGCTTGCCATTTGCCGAGATTACGACGGACGCGATGTCTCATAAAGGGGGAGTTGGGTTACAAGAATCGGCGCGATGGGATGTTGCGAGGGGGTGAGCATAGCGCCATGTCGCTCTACTTGCCCTCTCCGCGCCGGCGTCGGGGTCCACGGTGCGCAGCACAGTAGAAAAGCCGCGGCGTGGGAGTAGCCTTGTGCCAGAAAAGGCCAAAACGCGAGTTAAATGTACTGTACCGCGAGGTCCTAGTTTTGCTGCTGTTTTTCGAGCCAAATAACGTTGCCCGATTCGGGTTTACTGTTCTGTCTGAATGTACTGTTTTCCCCGCCGATTGTGCGGGAATAGGAGGCACGAAGATCGACAAAACGTGATCGTGCCGGGGCAAAGAGCCCAGTACTTACGGCAAGTATGCGAAACCCTAAATTCGTCCTTTTTACTACAACGAGATTTGGCTCAGTATGCTCGGATTAGGGCTCAAAAACATAGCCAAAATCCGAGCATCGTGATACAGTATTTTTATGCTCGCGTTTTGGCCCCCTCCAAGCCTTGTGCTATTGGACGTTGGGTTGGCCACTGGCAATATAGTGTCACTTTGTACTCGAATCTGGACTAGACGACGGGCATGCGCCGGCATGCGCCCCAATCGGAGCGCATCTCGGCACCTACGCCGAGTAGGGGCCAGTACAAATCGAGCCATTTTTCACACGAGAGAGCAGCCAAGGGTTACTCTTGGTCGACATTGTTCGAAGGGCTTGGACCTTGTTTCGCTGAGTGGGGAAGCATTGCGGCTTCGTCCTCTCCTCTCGTTGGGCGAGTAATCGGCAGCTCGTTCGCGGGTAGTAGGTTTTTCCTAAGCGCGGGGGGGGGGGGGGGGGGGGGAGGCGAGAAAGGCTTCGCTCACCGTACATGGTATATATGATGGCGGAAGACTCACCGGCACCCATGCGCGGCAAAATTGCCGCGACTTTGCTATGGTGCGCTCGATGGAGCGTGCCACGGCAAAGGAGTGTGACCGGTCGGTCCGCCGTAGAGGTAGGTGGTGCTGGTCATGACCGGCCCCGCCCGTAATCATGCGCACGCACTCGCGCGCTACGGGCGCCGCGCAAGGGCTATCCCGTACAGCTACAAAACCACATAAACTAGTTTAGAACAAAACATAAAGGCATAGAGGATGAACTCGTACGACGAATAAATACAGCTGTCAGTACTAGACTTGCACCTGCGGGCAACGGGCCGACTCACCCGCGACACTCCGACTAAGGATTACAATTTGCGGCCAAGAGAAGTAGCCAATTGCCAATGGAGCATTGCTTAGCCGTCTATGTACCACGCAGTAAAGATTATAATATATTGATGTACGTACACCCACACCTACCCCACTGTCCAGTACTGGTATGTGTGTCACAGCGCAGTTCCGGGCGGCCCGAGAATACGACTTTTAACGTACGCGTACGCGTACCCGCCCTGCAGTACCTCTGGCCGTGCTGCCAGTCACCATAGTGCCCGACCTATGTCTAGAGACCTTGTAGGTACCTCTGCCAAGCCCTTTGGGGGTAGTACAGACGGTGTCGGGAGGCGGCTAGTGCGCAGGCGGTGGGGGCGACCTGGCGGCCGCGTGCAATCGGGATGCAACATGCATCTGCCACTCCACGGCATGTCACATCAGCTTGCATAACATTAAATGCACCTTTGCTTACAACAGCCACGTCTTACAACATCTTTGCCCCCCTCCCCCCGTCCCCCGTCCGGGTACCATGGGCTACAAGTCAAAGAAACGGCAGTCTGAGAAAGCCGCGGCGATGCCGGTGGTGATGGAGGAGGCGGGGCGGGTGCCAACGGCAGCTGCATGCCGGCCGGGCCGTCGTCGCATGCATCAGCAGCGACGACTCGTGTGTCGACCCAGCTGCGAAACCTCGAGTCAGAGGTCAAGTACCTGCTGAAGAGAGCGACGGCCTCGGAGGAGGCGGAGCGTTGCTGAAGGGAGGTTGTCAACAGGCAGAAAGAAGTGGAGAAGGAGCTGCGGTCCCCAACTTGCGAGTGGAGGCGGACATCTTGCGCCGGAAGCGCTACAAGAAGTTAACGCGCCAAATGCCAAGATACGGCTCATGTTGGAGTCAAATGGCAGCGAGGCCGAGTCAGCTGGCAGTGAGGGCAGCGGCAGTGACGAGGAGGGCGGGGGCCATAAGCCGGGGAGGGAGCGGCTGGCAGGCCTGTCCTACAAGCTGCGGCGGGATGCGACGACCCGAGCGATGGTGCGCAAGTTCATCGGCCGCAAGGCCAAGCAGATGGAGGCGTGGCTCACCCACGCAGTCGGAGACGACGACACCTGGCAATTTGTGTATGCGGAGGGCGGGCCCGGCGCACAGTTCGGAGCCCCTTCCGGCGGCGGCGAAGGAGTGGAGCAGCAACAGCGGCATGGCGATGTCGACGCTCATGGAACTGACGGGGAGGAGGCGGGCATCGTGGAGGAGGCCGACGTAGTGGGCCAGCCAGCGGATGTGCGAGCAGCGCACACCCCCCGCTTTATCCTAGGCGCCCTCCCAGCCAACTACCCCGAGTTGCTGGCCTCCATATTGGAGTCTAAGCAGTTTCAACATCACTTGAAAGCATCAGAGAGGCGTACCCTGCTGGCCATAAGAAAGCTGTGGGAGCACAACGCTGTGCAAGTCTACACTGACATGAAGCTATATCAAGATGCCTTTCAGCATCTCATCAACCTCAGCAGCTCCCAAGTGGGACGACGCGGACATGGAGAAGCTTGTGCATATGGTGCTGCCATATGGCAACTTCATGATAGAGTGGCCATCAGTGGAGGACATGCTGAAAGGGCAAGGCGGGGAGGAGCTGGCTTCTGTGGGGCTCAGCACTACGGAGGACATGATATGAAGCACACTGGATCTCAAGCTGGTGCTTCAGCATCGTGCCAGGCTACTGCTGAAGGAGGGGCTCATCAAACCCGGGGAGTCTCTCAGCATCCAGCTAGTTGCTAATGCCACATGAATCTTCAATGCCACAAGGACTAATGGCACAATTGTGGTGCTGAAGGTATGCTGCAATTGTATTTTGATGTCATTTATAGTCATTGTGTTTACACAACATGTCACTAAAAGGAATGGTGATGTTATGGCTGCGCAGATTGTCTGGGCACTGGGCATGTGGCTAAAGCAAAGCGAGAGAGGCATGAGCATACACAAGCTAGCCTGAAGCGCAAGCGCCATTTGATTACACACATGCTTACATCCTCCCGCAATGCCGCCTATGCATGCTGGTGACTGTCAGCGACGCCGCTTTTTCCCAGGCTTCCTAAACTGCCCCAGAAATTCTGTCACCCATGCATCATAATCATACATCCTCCTAGCTGGTGGCGGCACCTCAGACAGGTCCATGGCATATTCAACGCCAGCTGCCTTATCCTACCCATTGAACATGGGATCGCGGCTGGGGAAATAGTTGCCGTTGGCAGCCAGCCTCTCACGCCCACCTGGCACAACGAGCATCCGAAGACGCTCATTGCGCTTGGCAAGGTAGTCCTCCTCCAACGCCCTCCTCTCTTGTTGCGCCTCCCGCTTAGCACGAGCCTTAGCTTGCTTCTCCTGCCACGCCGCGTGATCCCCGTATGTCACGAAGCTGGCCACACCCTTCGTCAGCGCCGGGTGCTGATACCTCATGGCAATGACTGGGAAGTATTTAATGCGCCCTTGCTGACCCCAACCTGGCCTCTGGGCGGGCTCAGGAAAGCCCCACGTGCTAGCCTGCTAGATGAGCTGCTCCACGTCTGGCAGCTGCAGCTTATCCCTGTATATCTCTGGCTCCTCCAGCACTGACTGATGGAACTTGTACTACACATACTCGCGTTGGTCACACGCCCATGTGGGGATGTGGGGGTACCTGGTCATCTTCGCATGCTCAAACATGAGCTCCATCGCGCGCATTGTCAGGCAGACGTGGCCAAGCGCGAGGCGGCCGACTCCAGGCTTCTCACTGTCGCCGCGCTCGCAGTACTTGACCGAGGAATACTCCCGGCCGGTCCCACGCCTCCAGGCTCGGCTCCCGACACTTCTTGACGATGTCGTTGACCCAATTGGCAAGCAGCGCCGAGGGAAAACCGCAAAGCTTGAAGGGCTTGGCGGCATTCGAGAGCCGCCTGTCCCGGCCGAGCTCATTCCACGCGGCCAATTGGAACTGCCCCTCCCATGTTGCCCGCTCCACGACCGCCACCGGGGCCAGAACAGGGCCGAAGCAGGCTGTGCAGGCGGTGTTCTTGCAGCGCTGCGGCTCCGAGGCGTAGGCCTCCTCGAAGTAGTCTACCATGCACTCTAGGCACTCGCCCTCTAGGGCGCGGCTCCGCCGATTTACGGCCGCCATTAGCCCTCCCTACGTGACGGGCGGCACATGTGCAGCAGAGGGTCAGTGAGGATAACGCTTGTAACTTTTTTGACACGGAGAAGTCGACAAACCCCCGTTAATGCAGCTGGTCGTAAGGAACACGATGGGTGAAAAACGGCCACGCGAACGGGGATGGCGATGGAGGCGTGTTCATCCCTGTGGCAGCGAGTGAGTGAGTGAGTGGGTGGTTGCGAGCCACACCCAACCCAAACCCACCTGGAGGTGCCAGTCTCGCAGGCAGATGGGACGCCCTCGGCGCCTATGCTCCCACCTACATGTCGGTAAACGCTATGGGTGCACTACCCTGGAAGGGCGCTGGTCGAGAGCGGGTAGCTGGTGCGCACGGTGGGCCGGGCCAGGATGGCCCTGCAATGGGCGAGGCGGTTGGGCGGGGCGTCTCGCTGACGCGGCTTTTTACACTCGTGTCCCCGCGCGCGCGCGATATTAAAATGTCCGCGCGTATTATAGCGGAAATACCGCGCGTATTATAGCGTCACTTTTTACATCGACATAATAAACGGGACAAGTACCGTTTGCGAGTCGTTTTGGGGCGTTTTGCGAGCTCGTATTCGGTATCGGTATATGGTACCGATTACGAGCCGGAATGGGCGTTATTCGGCGACGACATCATGGCTAATGAGGACAATACACAAAGTATTGGTGATGCAGTATTGCATGTGGTGGTCGGCGCCGCCATTACGGTGCGCCAGCACGGGGACGGCCCAATAGTAATAACGTTTCTCTCAATTCGTCTTCTGGTCCCCGCCCCCTCGCCGCCATGGTTGACTCCTACATAGGAGCATGGTATCCGGCACGATGAGCGAGCGAGGTTATTCGGTGTTTTAGCGAATTGGAGGAGCTCGACAAAGTCTTCCATGCGGCGGGGTCGTGCGTGGACAGGCACGGCCAACTCCTTGGCGTTAGTGAGATGCGGCATCACATGCACGTGATCATAAATTGTAAGTTAGATAAAATCGACGCGGACGCAGGTGTCCATAGCAGAACGGCGGGCCCCGCCAGCCATGCCCCTCCCCAAACCTCCACGCAAACCTTAGCGGAACCTTCAGCCGTTTCAAACATAGCAGTGCCGGTCAACATGGGAACGCCCAACACGCGTCTAGTCCCTCACCGGGCCCCCCGTCAGCCTCACAAACGCATCTCACCGGAAGCCGTGCGATTCCGGCTCCCCGCTTCGACGAGCCCGACACGCTCTTAGAATCACAGTGCGAATTCGAAAGCACAGAGGATGCGGCGGGTGTCTGGATGGATACCGTGCAAGATAAGGCATGACTTGAGAGCTATAATATCAAGACGGGATGTCACATTTCAACGTGGCGCCCGTTAAGTGGCGGTATCTATACTACACCTGGAAGGCATACAAGCTGGGAGCTTGTAACTTTGCCTTTGCACGGATTGCGCATCGCAGTGGATTGTTGATTCCTAGTTGACACACCGGTTGTGGCAGGTGTTCTGTTGCTACACGCATGTCGGATGCCCCACCCGTGCTCGTGTGCAACGCAACGACGAGTCACGGTTGTGGGAAATTCGGCAAAACGGCATCGAGCACTCCGGCGCCTCTTTGCCCTCCGCCCACCGCAAGGGTGTACCTCAGGGTCTCATGAAGACCCTTCTACCTCTCCTTAAGAAGGGGTCGACGCCCCTTAAAACCATGCAACATGTATCCGAGCGCGACTTGCGGGATGCAAAAGTCCAGCCTAGCTCGAGCGAGGAAGTGAAGATGAGGGTTCGTCGTTTGAAGAAGAGAGTAATGTCGGGGCAACGGAGATTGTTGGAGCTGTCGAGTTTCCACGACTTGCAAGAGTGGGCGGATTCCCACATGATGCCAGAGGTTGACAACCTATTAGCTGACGTCGAGCCCACGAGTCTGCTTGATCTCCGTGGTGGCGGTAACCCACAAGCTTTATTCGCGGTCGCGTTTTCAAGTCTTGAGCTTCTTCGGAACCTTCGGAAGGCGTTAGTGACGGGCTTGCCGGTGCACCTGATGACGGATGGCACCGCCCACAAGATAAGCTTGAGCAAGTGGGTGTTACTCACCGTCGGAACAACAACAATCAAGAAGTCCGATCACCCCCCACATAACCTCGCGAATTCTTTCGTGCCTGTCGCTTCTTGTTTTGCCCAAGTCGGAGAGTGCACTAACTTTTGAGGCGGTATGCTCCGGCACTATGAAAAAAACTGATGCCGACTTGTTCGGACTACCCTTGGAACCCCAATGCGGCTATCATCGACATGGGGAGCGGCGTTAGGGCTGCTCTAGCTACCGCGTTCCCAAATGCAAAGGTACTGCCAGTTGTGCCCAAATTGCTTGTTGATTGCTGATTTTCATTTGTGGCTGGGCTGGGCAGGGTAACTAGGCTGATGATTGTGGCATGCTACGTCTATGTGCCCTTTGCAACTTGTTAGCTGCTACGTCCACTTGAAACGGAAGTTCTTGTCCATGGGGCAGACCGTGCAACGGGACGGGGTCGCTGAGAAGTTGCTAAAGAACCGCAAACGAAACTCTAGGTACTGCGCGGAAAGCATCGACATTATTCATGCGTGCATGACTCTCGAGAAGGCGCAGGCCGTGGCGATCGTACTCATGGACGAGGGGTGGCGCCGCCGTGGAGAGGCGCGTGCAGCGGGCTTCATGGAAGACGAGTACCTCGGTGACAAACTCGACTGGCACTGCACTGCTAGGGGCTGGTTGGGGGGTTTGCCCTGCCCTCACCAACCCTCAAAAGAGTTGGCATAGATGGACACAAGAGTATGAGGACATGTCGAAGCGCCGACGGCCCACTGACACTATGCTCGAAAAGGCCTTCCCCGCGCTTTTGGAGCATTAGGGTGAAGCCTTCAAAAGCACAAGGGCTGAGTTCAATTATAGACTCGGTTTGGAGCTTGCGGAGTACAAACACGCAGCCATGGACTACGCGGACCCCGAAGATCGGAGCTATCGACGTTACCTGTTGTCGAAAGGTGAATTGTTCGTTAACGCCGACAGTCGTTCGGAAGAGAACGTTACTGTCGCCCGCATCAAGACCTACGTTGACAGTTTGGAGGGTCGTGTGTCGTGTGCCTCCTCGACGCCGTACGTCGAAAGCTGCGAAGGAGCATTGCGCTTCTATGAACCGAGTCCGAATTGAGGCGGTAGCGGGTCTGCGATGTGATTGCAAGGCCTTCGCCGAGAAAAGACAATGCGGGCACTTGCGCCATTGGCGGGCTCATCACGACACAGAGGTGTATCGCAGGTACAACATGGAAACTGCACCCATCGCCGCGCCTCGCGCTACATGCAAGCCCTCGCACGCAACTGCTGTTTTGATCCCGCAGCCTAATACGGAGGGGTGTGAAAGGCGCTATCGACGACATGAGCGTCGAAACTGGCAAATTAAATCGGCCCGATACCATTCGTGACGATGTCCACCTCCGCAAGAGCGCGCCTCAAGAGGCCGTGGCACTTCCGGCCGTGGCATGGGCATAGGCCGTGGCAGGAGCCGGAGCCGTGGTGGCTGTTCAGGTGCGGCTGTACCCGTTGACAACGGCGTCGAGGTGGAGGTTGTTCACGCTGAGCGAAGACCTCCTAACCGGAGACGGCGACGTCCTGAGGGCGACCAGAGCGAGTCGCATGGCCTGCGCGGATCTCCACGGTCAAAGGGGGACTTACCGGTACCCGTGGCGGAAAGCCGTGAGATTGACGGCATTCTCGAACCTTACCGCCCCAACAAGCGTGCCCGCGCTCATGATGACACTCTCGAAGGCGCACCTGCCCGTGGCCGTGGCCGTGCTCGTGGCCGTGGCCGTGGCCGTGCAAGTGCCCGTGGTCGTGGCCGTTGCCGTGGCCGTGGACGAGGACTCGCGACCCTCGAGCAAAATAATGATTACCGTCGCTACCTCGCGCCCGTTGATGATTTTGCTACGCGGGCCCCGGCACCAAGTGATCAGGTGGCCAAATGTGGCCTTTGTCGGCCACGAAAACATCCTAATAATGTCCCTATGGTTGCAAATAAAAACCGCGACGAGACAACGGGAAATATCCCCCGCATTGTATGAAGACTCGTTGCTGGGGGCGCGGGCACCCTCCTCAAGCTCCGCCGGGTACACCCGGAGGCGTCTTACAACACATGGCAAAAGCCTTCCGACCCCCCAGCGGCATTCGGACACCGACGATGACGAGACATTGCCGACGGGTGCCAACGAGGCGTCGTCATCCGACAACGATATGGCTCGAGCAGAGGTCACATATCTGGACCGAACACTTGCGGAAACTAACCTTGTTGCACTTGCGTACGGCGTAGACCCGAGTTGATTTATCAACAATTGTACCGACTTGATTGCAATCACACGTCGCTACTGTTTCTTAGCGATTTATATTTTAGGCAATTTTTAACAATCAGGCGGGCCACCACTAAGTAGGGGCGAGTTTACTGGCTCCGGATTTGCGCTCGCGCTCGCGCTGATATTGGGTATTACTAGGTACGAAGTCTACGGAGTGATGACCGGGGAACGGTGCGGGCTGATCACAGTAGCCGGCTCAGCACAATCTATTGAATAGTGAATTGAATTGAATTGAATTGCTGAGGGTAGTGACTGGCTGAATCACAATCCAGAGTGCCCGAGGTGAACGCTCCATTCGGACGGAGTTTGACAGCAAAAACATGGATGGAGCGCCCACCTTCTGCGGGGGACAGCTTGCCACCCGAGATGTGGGCGCGCATCCGGAAAAAGGCAGCTAGCGGGAACCGCAACCTGGTCCACCCCGCCGAGAAATTCTGGGGAAGTGACCAGTCCGACTTCCATGAGTGGCTTGAGCGATGGACTGTCAGCCGCGTGTAGAAGCACGGGTGGCTGTCCTTGCGGGACTTCTACAACCAGCCAAATATATGGATGAAATGCGAAACGGTATGGAAACGCCACCCCTGCATGAACATTAAGTTTAATGGCGAGGCGGTGTGGCAACCGGGTCGTGCCCCCCCCCCCCCCCCCCCGCCGCACGGCGAAATGATCAGGTTGTGTAGCCTACAAATTGTTGCGGCTGCGTGCCAAATTCTGTAGCAACCCCCGCAGTCAGCCAAGGGCATAGGCTGGGCAATAAACCCGTGTACTCGACAAGAAAAAAGGATCAACCGAAAACGTACAGAACACTCCACAGTAAAGCCCCCCCGCCCCCTTCTCCTGCGCAAAAAAGCAAGGCATCGGTAAAACCGCAGGCTGGGCTTGATCAAGCCCCGTAGGCGCCGCCCGCGCGCCGCCCCTTAGGCGCCGCCCCCGCACCGCCATTTAGGCTCCGCCCCCGCGCCGCCCCGTAGACGCCGCCCGCATTACATGTACGGTTTATATTCGTTTATATGACAAGGATCGCCTAGGAAGCGCCGATGATTTGCGTACGGTTTACCGCGGTTCAATGGTTTTGGAGCATAGTGCGGCACAGTCCTCCCCCCCCCCCACACACACACACTCCCCCCCCCCCCCCCCCCCCCTTGGTACGCGCGGGCAATGCCCGATGCCTCTGAGCCGGTAAAAGATGCCATGCCACACTCGGGTCACTAGCCCCCCCCGCTGCAAGCATGGTGAGACGCGCATGTGCACCTCCACATGTGGAGTGAGGCACATGTGACCCGCTATGTCAAATAGAATACCCTGCCCTTGCTGCATTCCTGTGAATTCCGCCTCCCCGGAGTACGAGCTTGATGCATGTTCGACACCTCCTCTACTAAACGCGGGTCTCCTCAGCGCGCATTTTGTACAATGCGATGTAGTCCGTGTCGTGCATGGCGGGCCGCCACATATAGGTACGGGCGCAAGAGTGTTTTTCGGCCACCCGCCCGCACAACGGCTCCAAGCGGTCATCCGGCGTGCGGCGGCGTGACGCGACGTGTTTGCGTCGCCCGGCATGTGCTAGCGCGCATATGCGCCCACATTATTGCGCGCTATATGACGCCACGGTAAACCGCGTGCCGCGGTTTGTCAGACTGGTTTCGGAGCTTGCTTCACAATGACCCTAGTGCGCCGCCCCGCGGAGCGCCTAGAAATACTCATCTGGACGAGGTGCGGCACGTTGCAGCGTGTTTAGCTTGTCCCATATATGCGACCCGATATGCGCCTCGCAGCGGCGCGCATTGGTACGGCTCCAACATCTCGCGAGCTGTAGTGCTTGCTTGGCGGGGCGTATACATAGTAGATATATATGCGGCTCGCTACGGCTCACAGATCCATAGAGTGCAACGGCTCCAAACGGTATTCGAGAACATCTCTTCGCGTTTAGGCACGTCCGACACATGCTTGCCTATGCCCGCGTTTCCTCGGCGCGCGTTATGAACGCTCCGGTAGTGTAGCACGTGCCATGCATGGGCACATATACGCACGGGCGCAAGACGGACTATCGGCCACCCGCCCGCGCAACGTCTCCAAGCGGTCATCCGGCGTGCGGCGGCGTGACGCGACGTGTTTGCGTCGCCCGGCATGTGCTAGCCCGCATATGCGCCCACATTATTGCGCGCTATATGACGCCACGGTAAACCGCGTGCCGCGGTTTGTCAGACTGGTTTCGGAGCTTGTTGCATAATGAACCTAGTGCGCCGCCCCGCGGAGCGCCTAGAAGTACTCACCCGGACGAGGTGCGGCATGTTGCAGCGTGTTCGGCTCGTCCCATATAGCGACTATGCTATCCGATACGGACGCACAGTTCTAAAGTGATCCCGAAACGATTCCTTTAAATTCCGTTAGATCTCACGAGAATCTCCGTGAAATTTGCGTATATGATATATTAAATCGACGAAATGAACATGAAAGGGGCTGTAGCTCAGATGGTAGAGCGCTCGCTTAGCATGCGAGAGGTACGGGGATCGATACCCTGCAGCTCCAATACAACTGGGTCACACCAGTTGCCGCCCTGACGGGCATCGGTGGTCTAGTGGTAGAATAGCACCCTGCCACGGTGCAGACCCGGGTTCGATTCCCGGCCGATGCAAATTTTTGATTTTGCTTCCGGGCTCCCGCCAGGCCGCTAGGCAACAACACAAGGCCCCAACACAACCCCTCACCACCACCCTTCACGATTATGCGTTGCCCGGGCTCATCGGGTTCATTCCCCGGCCGAAGCATTTTTAACATCGCACCATGGAAACCCTAACGACATCCATCCCCTTTCGACATCACGCATTATTCCATGCCCCGCGGGTTTGATGATTCCCGCGGCCGTTCTTAGCATCACAGCAATGGAAGCCGATCAGCGACACCGGCGACACGCGCTCTCCGCCGGCCCTGGTACTTGGCGCTTGTAGTGTTTTATCCCCCCCTCCCCCCCCCCCCCCCCCCCGCGCGCGCTCGCCCCCCTGCCTGCCGCTCATAGTACTTTGCATTCGCCCGACTCTACCCCCCCGTATAAACAAACCCATCATCGGCGACATCCCCGTTTGGCAACATGCCTTCTGGAATGCCCCGTGGTGGATGCCCCTGAATTTTACTTCCATTAAATTACGACTCATATGCGACAATGCTCTTTAAACATATGCGCACTACCGGTACAAACAGAACTAAAAGCAGCTAGATGGAAGGTTGCCAGCAAAAGAGACATCAGCCTGAAACCAAGGTCAAGCAGGAAGCCATGGAGGCCCTGAATTAATTAACGTCTCATTGCTGGAACTTGGAGTGAACCTGGAACGTGGCTAAAGTAGCTGCAGGTATCCTGTCCTCCTGGAGTCGCCATAATTCCTCCAAGCTACGACTAACAGTTCTCAAAGCGAGGTAATAAGGATTACTTTTATATGGTCCCGCCCGCCGCCGAGCGCGCCCGCCAACCCCCTGTCACCGTAGTACTTTATCTGATCGGACACTTCCGCCCCTCGTGCTGCTACCCTACAGCCACATCAACCTGACCCGAGGCAGCTCGGCTGACGAGTCGTGCCGCGAACATCGCCATCTCGTACAGTCACTCGATAACGCGGCGCGCAGCGCTCTCGCAGAGTAACTCCTGAGGCGCACGGTAAAAGTTCTAGCTACGGAGTGCGGCAGGGGACCAGGTTCTTATTCTTCAGGCAGACTGCGCGCACGCGAAGAAGGGGCGGGGGGGGGGGGGGGAGGGCTCGGGACCGCGCGGGGGGCCCGCCGGCCCGGTTTCTCGTGGGGGCACGGCGCGAGGCTCGGCAACAGAAGGATGCTGTCGTCCAATAGTAGTGACTACGGCGCCGCGATCGGGAGCCAACCGGTGGCCCGGGAGCCGCCGGCCCGGGCGTCGGTGCTGGTGGGAAGCAAGCCGCACCAGTACGTGGAAGTCGCCTTCCCCTGGGAGCTGAACAACACCGGTGCGACACTGCGACCCCCCATCCACTCGTTTCCTCTCGCCGGCGCAATCTTCAATTCTTATTAGTAATGGGCTGCAAAACCGCCCGTCTCGCTGACTCCCCTCCCCCCCCCCCCCCCCCCCCCCCCCCCCCCCCCCCCCCCTCGCCTCCCCGCCAGACTACCTGCGGCGGGTCTTGGGGCAGGTCACCCTCGCGCTGCGGCCGCTGTACGGCGCGGCCGTCACGCGCGGGGGGTGCGTCAAGGTCCGGACGGGCGACCACCACGAGGTGGAGGCGCGGCAGGCGGACGCCTTTTACATCCTGAAGCACTTGTTGGAGAACCCGGGGTACTACAGCGAGGTGCGAGCCCGGGAGGTAGGCGCAAGCGAGGGGGGGCCGAGGCGGGGTGCAGTAGGAGCATTGATCCTAAGGAGAAGGTAAAGAGGTGGGACACGGAGCGGGGAGAAGTCGGCGGTTTATATCTCCGAGTGCGATGGGAGTGGGCGCCGGAGGATGCGGACGTTGCGGACGTGGATGGGGGCCCGGGGCAGAGGGTGGCGTCTGGGGGCAGGGCTTTGATGCCTCCTCCTCTCTCCCGTCACCCCTCTACCTTTCTCCGTGGCCCTCTGCCGCCTTGCTCTCCCTGGTCTCTGCCAGCCACTCTGCCGCCCTCCTTCTCCGCCGGTCCTTCAGCGTACCCATTGTGCAGCCCATCGTGACGCCCACCGTGACGACCACCTCCCCCTCTGCCCCTTCCACCCTAGGAGCTGAATATGGATCCCGAGGCGGTGGAGGACCACGCCTACTGCCTGCGCTCCGCGCGCAACCGCCTCGCGCACGAGGAGGACGACCTGCAGGGCGTTTCCTGGAAGGACCTGGCCGCCGCGTTTGCCAGCGCGAAGGCCCTGGCGGCGGGCGCGCGCTGCGCCTTTGCCACCACCAACCTCGTGCGCCTGCGGCGACAGTGCGAGGAGCACGCGCAGTCCAAGGAGCTGCGCCGGCAGGGGCAGCCCACGCGCGTCAGCATCGCCGCCCTCACGCCCGAGCTTGCGGACGAGGGCCCCCCGCCCTTCCTCGCGCAAGCCGGGGCAGGCCAGGAGCGCAAGTGCCGCGAGTGGTACGCGGACAACGCTAACGAGTGGGGCAACGGGCCGCTCCAGCTGCGGACCCGAGAGGCCGAAACGCCGCTTGCCGGCGGGGATGGGGCTGTGGAGCCGTGGCAGCCGCGCATCCTCGCGAGGGGCGCGGCTGCTCCGTCCGAGGGTGAGAAAGCGGGGCCGGGGCCTTTCTACCTCCCCCCATACTACCAGTACCTGCACCGCCCCTGCTACCTGATGTTCTCGGCGGCAAAGGGCCAGAAGGCGCCTCTTCTTTCTCTTCCCCCTTCCCCTCCCCCTCCCCCTCCATCCGCTCCACTGCCAGGACCTGAGCCACGCACTCCCCACCCCTCTCTTCCCTCCTCTCCCGGGGTCCCTCCTCCCTGCAGGACCTCCGCCGCAGGAGGGCGGCGGCGGCCAGGCTAGCAGCGGCCCTCCCGCCCGGCCGCGGCAGGAGCGCCCCAGCGCCTTCCAGGACCTCAAGCTGCAGAAAGGACTCCTGGAGGGCATCCTCGCCTGCGGTGAGCGCCATCCCTGCCCCTTCCGCCCTCGATATCCCTTTCTCCGCTCTGCCATGCCTCTAAACTTGAACCCCCCCCCCCCCCCCCCCTCCGGCTGGGCCCTGGACTGGCAGGCCTCCACGAGCCGTCCGCCATCGAGCATTACGGCATCAAGGCCCTGCGCCGCGGCTACGACGTCGTCCTGGCGGGGCGCCACGGCTCAGGCCGCACCTCGGCCGCGCTCATCGGCCTCCTCAACGGCCTGCGGCCGGCAACGGCAGGGGGGAGAAGCGACGGGGCAGTGCCGCTGCCAGGCCCTGCTGCTGACCGCGAGCCGCGAGGAGGGGGAGCTCGCGCAGGCGGCGCTGTCGGCGCTGGGGGGTGGCCTCGACGGCAGCCTCGCCTCCTCGCATGCGTGCGGCAGCGGGCGCGCCCAGGACGTGGCGGCGCTGCAGGCGGGCGGCGCCGCAGTGGTGATCGGCACGCCGGAGCACGTGCGGGACATGCTCAAGGCGCACGTCCTGCACACAAGCTCCGTCAAGGTGCGGTCCCCACTCTGCGTGCGTATCAACCAATCACACACACACACACACACACACACACACACACACACACACACACACACACACACACACACACACACATAATGTGTATAACCAAGAGTAGGCTACTCCTGATGCAAGTCTATCTGTCGTTTCAGCATTGAAAGACGCTGACAAACTTTGCCCTAAGATTGTGGCCCGTAGCCAGATTGACCCGGTGAATATCTTCAAGCCAGCTCTGCACCGCCTAAACTACATTTCTCTGTCACCGCACGCGCGCGCACACTCCGCCAAGCAAATCCGGGCCTTGAGCTTGTGCGCTGCGCAATACAAGGACTTGTTTTTTCCTGTTCTGGAACAACTGTTTATGTATGAGTATACTGGCTGTGCATGTTCAATTTCATACATGTATCAAGCATGTGCCCATGCCAGCACTCATCTGACTCACGTAGAAGAGGGGGGGGGGGGGGGGGGGGCTGAGTAGAGAGTGTCCGATGGTGTGGGCCGGCGCAACTGTCAGATGCTGGTGCTGGAGGACGTGGACGAGATGCTGCAGTGCGGCTTCAAGGAGGCCATGTACGACGTGTTCCACCTCCTGCAGCCGCCGAAGCTGCTCACCCGCAAGCCCGCAGCCGGGGCAGCGCCCGCGCCCAGCGCGGCGCACGTGCAGGTCCGCTCCGCGCGCTCCTTGGCGGCTCGGGCTGGGGATGGGGGTGGCTGTGGCCGGGGTGCTCGGGGAGTGCGCTGATCGGGGGCGCTGCTGCTGCTGTGGGGTGTGATGCTTGAGCTGCCGCTGCCGCTGCTGAGGACGATGCTGGTGATGTGCCGCAGCTGGCGGTCACGTGCACGTCCATGCCGGCGGAGGTGCAGGAGATTGTTCGCCGCTTTGCAACGGACCCGGTGCGCGGCCGCGGAGTCTCCCGCCCGGCTCCCCCTTGTATGTGTGTGAGAGGGGGGTGGGAGGAGCTGGGAGGGAGGTCAACGCAGGGACTGGAGATGGGCAGCAAGTTTGATGGGTGGTGTGCGTTTGGAACAACTTCGGGATTCCCAGACTGCATCGCAGAGTTCATATGTGAGTTCATATGTGGGAATATATTCACATGAGAGCGGAGGCAAAACCCATAAGTTTAGAGGATAGGGTTTCAGAAACGGGTTTCGGGCGTGGGGCTACTTTTTATAAGACTATTAGGGTTTTATAACAATCCGCCACGCCGTGTCAATACCTATCATCTAGTACCCTAGACATAAGTGTGAAGATATGCACATGAGAGTAATCCCTCCCTCTCCCCCCCCCCCCCCCCCTTCCCCCTCTCCTATCCTCGTATCCTACTAGGGCGTGGGTGGCAACTCGTTATACTAACGGGGGGAGGAAGGGGGCTGGGCCGTCCTGAATTTGCCAACCTTCTAGCGTTTCCCTATTTCTGTTCTATTCCGCTATTCTTCTAATCTTATTGTCGCTGGACTAATTCCATCGTAGTAGATTGTTTAGACGCGGTACAAGGGATTATGTTATCACTCATGTCTACAGGCACACTGCCTGGTTATTAAAAGCTCGACGCGGCGTTATTGTTATCCTTGCTACCAAGCATGCCATACATGATCCTTACCAGTGTACACGCAATGTATACGTGTTAATTCAGAACGAATACTGTTACCAGCAGGAGGAGTAAAACGATGCGACAATAAGGGCATTACCAGTTCCTGTACCTAATATTGCGTAGTAATTGTTGACGTAATCTCATCGTTGTGCATCGGTACGCCTTCTACGCATTCGTGCACCGCTGTCTAATTTCAAAAAGAACAAGGCACGTGGACATTTCTTTACTATCTGGGCAGTACAAACTCAAGCAATGTGCTTACTGCTTTCCGACATCGATTCGCAACGCGACTAATATGTATGTATCCGTTAGTGTTCTTTCCAAAAAGTCCAAATCATCATCGCGTTCTCTATTCTATTTCTGTTGTATTTTTGACTGCTGGACTTGCATCCTTAGAGACTGGTCAGTTAACGCGTGGCTACCTACCCGTCATCATACCTGCCACGCAGGTGCACATCAACCTGCTCACCTCCAGCCGCCCGCACCCGAAGGACGCCGCGGCGCAGTTCTACCTCGTGGCCCGCAGCCAGGAGGAGAAGCTGGAGAGCCTGCGCGCGTGCCACGCGCTGCTGGAGCGGGGCTCGGCGCAGGGCGTGGTCTTTGTCAGCAGCTGGGAGGAGGTAAGGCCGGCCCGGGCGGGGTCTGCGCCGCTTAAATCATGGGGGTTAGCGACCAGTATATATGATCCCTGGCTAGATGACGACAATAAGCATAGCGACTACAATAAATGATTACATACACGCCTGATATGCCCGCTGATCGTCGCAGTAGATAAATATTTATTCAAGAGATTGCAAGATTTTGGTGGATTTTTTTTCCACCTACAAACGTCGAAAACTCTCAGAAATAGTCGCTACCCCGTACCAATTGTTCCTTATAAAAGCGAGTTTCCGCCGCATAAAAGTGAGCGGAACGACCAATCGTTCCTTGTATATGCTGGTAGCCCCCATTTAATGCTACTGGCTGCCGAAGGATCCGCTTGATGGTTGCGTCTCGTTGTTGGAATGCATTGGTGGCCGATGGTCACAACTGTGGCCTCTCCTGCTCCCCCCCCCCCCCCCCCCCCCCGCCCCCAAAACACACGCTGGCTCGCTGTATTTTGTAGCAGTGTCGCGCTTCGTTATCTTCGCCGCACGCTGGCAGTGTTGTTTGTGCGCCAGGTAGTGACCGCTGCAGACAACATAGCCGCTCTGCGGGGCACTGCTTCCTGGCGGGTTGGGTGCTGCACAGTGCGGGTGCCGACGCGCCTATAAGAACCCTTCCAATAAGCCTCGAATGTGGCGTGCTGGCAACCTTTAGGAATGGTCGTCCTGGCTGCGCTATAGTCTCGCACATATCTAACCTCGGGACAGGCAGGGCGGGTTCCTATCCCCAGTGCTCTAATTGCCGCGCCGGCACCCGTAGCTGCGCCACTGCCGGCGGCTCCGCAGCAAGCCACCCGCCCCGGGACAGTCGCCGCCACTCTGGCATGATCCGGTGCGGCCAGCAACGAGCCCCTCGCCCATATTCAGAGCATTCCATGTGGCACGCCATGTCGACGCTATTCGGTGTGATTTGCGGATGTCGGTAATGTGATGTCACCACCAAGTCGTCGCTTTGGAACGCAACAAGAAGTTACCTCTACCAAAGTATGAGTGAATCTCCAACTCCGCCTCAAACGGCTGAGGCGCATCTGGCGGGGTAAACCTAGGGGCTTGGCGAAGATTATTAGCTGCGGTTGCGCTGAAGGGTGGGCTGCCCGGATGGCTTCAGCCCGAGGTCCCTTTCTTCAGCTGAACCCCACACACGCAGACGCTCTCGGCCGTGGGCTTCGGAATTCCGCGGAGCACATGCCGGACGATCACTGTATCTATCACACTTGCTGTATATTAAACTGAATTTCGGGGGCAGTTCAATGCTGAATTCAGAATGAGTAGCTGAATTTGGGAATGTATTCAGGCTGAATATGGGCTGAGTAGCTGAGTCTCAATGTCTTCACATTGAATTCCATCTGAAATCCAGCTGGTTTTATTCAGCGGCTGGAGAGTGAATTAAGCTGAATATGGGCTGAGTCTCAATGTCTTCACGTTGAATTCCATCTGAAATCTAGCTATTTTGATTCAGCGGCTGGAGGCTGGATTCAGGCTGAGTATGGGCTGAGTAGCTGAATTATGGGGGGCTGAGGTGTCTCCAGCGGAATCAATCAGAACTCAGCTGGGCTTGCTGAAGGCTGAAAGGTTCAGATTTAGGGTTCCCGGAGGAAACCAAGCCGAGCATTGGGATCCATCGGGGCCCCTTCCACCCGCCACTCTGACTGCCCTGCGCCGCGCCCCGCAGGCGGATTGGATCTCGTCGCAGCTGCAGGAGCGGCATGGCATCGTCGTGTCCCTGGCCCAGCTCCTGGACGTGGACCAATTTCGCATCCGTCGCGTCCCGGCTGCTGGTTGCCTCCGACGCGGACGCCCCGGGGGTGCAGCAGGAGCTGAGCATGCTGCTGGCCATCAACTACGACCTGCCCGACACCGCGGAGGACTACATGCAGCGCATCAAGTGCTGCAAGGGGGCCTCGGCCGCCGCGATCAACCTCATCTCCAGCAGGTCCCCCCCCCCCCCCCACCACCACCGCCCGTTCCGCGCCTATTTTAAGAGAGGAGGGGGCGGGTAGTGTCAGTTAGGGGATGTGAATCGTCAACACCTACAATATAGGGTTGCATCCTGAACCGCATGCGGTGCCTCCTACCCGCTACATTTAGTCGGGTTTGCGTTACAAACATTACAAAGCGTTCTCCACCGTGGACTCGCAGAATCTGTGCTAAAAGCTGTGGTTTATTCAGCAACATTCCAGATCCGTATAGTTTGTCCCACTTTGCAAGTCCGGGGACGCTTGTGGTAAGTATTTCGCTCCAATTGATACGCCGTAGTGCCACTTGAAGCCGGAGCTGATTCCTGGTTGCCGCTAACATTGGCTCTGTGCTACATCATACATACATTATACATATACATAACACATGTATGTGTATATATATTCACACACCTACCTACGTCATGCAGGTAGCCAGATCATCGTTCATGGTTGTCAGTATTCATCTTCAAATCACACGTGTAGCAAATGATTGCGAATTGGTCACCAAGTCCTGAGCCGCCCCCTTCCTGCCCCCACCGCACCGCCTCCTGCGTGCTACCCGCAGGGAGGACGAGCGCATGCTGCAGCACGTGGAGTCCCTTTTCAACTTCAGCGTCAACGAGCTGCCGTCCAGCTTCCTCTCGGTCGTGTGAGCGGCTTCGGCCAGGCTTCAAGGTCTGCATGACGGGTGTTCCGCCTCCGGCGACAGTAATTTAGCAGCAGACGGCACAGCTAACCGGGGGCTGTGGCGAGCGGGGGCAGCCTCAGGCACGACGGCTCCCTTGCCGTGAATAACGAGCGTGGCGTCGCCTCTTCCGCCCCCCTGCGCCCCGGAACAGTACATGTGTTCTCCAAGCCATGGCGCGCGGCCGGGCCTTGCGCAGGGGCGTCTCCGTACCTGAGCTGCCCCAGAGGACGCCTGAGAGCTTCGCAGGCCGGATGGTGTGCAGCGGCGGACCCCGGCGGGGACTTCCTTGTCGCTGAGATTGGATCCCGAGACGAGCTCATCCTCGTCTGCATCGACGACGACGGCGAGCGGCTGGCGCGCGAGGCAATACTCCAGGTGGCGGCCGCGTGTGGCTTTCTGGCCCCCGTCGCGGTGCCCAAGGCCCTTTGCTTGGATGGGGGGCTTGGAGGAAGAGGCAGCGAGGCGGGTACCAAGGGTCAACGGTGAGCCGCCCATGGTGTCGCCGCTGCCGCTGGCGAGCTGCTGGCTGGCGGGGGTAAGCGTGCCGCATGCCAGGGCAACCAGCCTGAATAGAAGGGACAGTGCCCGCAAGGCCAGCGTCCGAGTAAAGATCAGAGTCCGACCCTAAGCGTGATGGTGCTCAGCCAGATTTGCCGCTCAAGCTTGTAAGGGCGCCTTGGGTATGGTTGGCAGCAACCCCCCAGACCAAAGTTGCGGCGGCAAATTTGTGAACTTAAACTGCAAAATGGGTGTTGAAGCATTGTTGAAGCATTGTTTAGTCTATCCGCGGCGGCACGTGTGTCAGGCAGTGTGTGTGGCGGGAGCTTGCTTGCAGCCACGTCCCATCTTGGCGCCAGCATGCGAGCACGCCGAATGATGGTGTTGCATGAGACAATATATTTGATGAATAGACAGCAGTTTCAGGCTAGGAAAATTAAAGTCCTCTCACCTTGTAGCTTACAGTTCACAGCTCAGAACTGCCCGTGACTTGTGCGCCTGTGATACGACAACAATGGTCTTGCTCTGGCGAAAAGCGGCCCAAAAGATATACGCAGCGATAATTTGTGGATTCCCATTGATAATCGGCCGTAGAACGATTGAACGAAATTCGCCCGCTTTTCCGTAGACTGCGAATACTCTATACGGGTGTCGGACACGCACGTTCATCGAGGTTGGGTCACCCTGAGCATGCAGATCATCAGGAAAGATGCGGAAAACGTGTGCGCACTCGAGCACTGCCGTCGGGCCAAAAAGTCGTTGCGATTCCGGACCAGCACGTTGGGCATTGATTACGGCAAGATTACTGCGTCAAGCCATATGCCCATATGTATTAGAGCCATGGTTTCTGATTACACCCTATGGAATATATGTATAGCCGACTGCTTGAATATCATTGAGTGATAGTACGTATTGATCATTGACAAATAATCATTGTAAATGATATTGATCATCATTGAATTCGGTAAATAGCGACTCCGCCGCTCGTACATGAGGGCCGACATATTCTTGCCGTATGTGGAAAAAGTATATTTAGTCGTAGCCACATTTCCTCGTCGTACAATGATAATATATATGATAAATTTTACAGGTGGTCACCGAATGATACACATATCCACATAAGTATGGGTTTCCAAATACAATCGACATGTCGATGATTGCGCGGCTACACTGCGGCCGGGCATGCGTCCATGCATGTTACTCAGGGTCGTAAGGCTTGGAGGAAATTGTCGCGTGGTAGCCGTTGCCGTCAACACTTTCATTCAGGCAAAAGCAGATCTTTTGGCTCTAGCGCTTCAAAACCAGAAACCGTGCCATTCATATGCACACTCATAATAGACATGGGGCACCACTGCCCCCGTACTCATACCAGCACCAGTAATGTCCTTGGCAGTATATATGATAGCTATCGACAAAGCGCGTAGGTCATTGAAATTGGGTCATTCATGGTATGAGAGCCCTATGTATCGATCCGCTGGTATATGGGCAGCAAAATCATGGACATAAAGACGATACTCCGATAATCGTTATGGCAATGTTGCATGCGCAAGCGGGAGAGGGTAGGTACTTGTGGCCTCCTTGCCGTACGGCAAAGCTATCGTATAGTGGCATATGGCCACATGCCCATAGCTCGCCAACGTGAGCCGAGTGACACGGGAATGGCGTGCACTTTGTAATACGTCAATATATGCTTTGTGGAAATACATGCAGCGGTGAAAGGGGATGGGATCCGGCATGGCGCCAGTGGGCATCGCTCAAGGGGGGGGGGGCGGGGGTGTGGTCCATGCACGAGCAGTACACTACCCAAAACACTGTCACGCCACCGTATATCAGGTTTTGAGAAGGATCCACTTGGCGTTAAGTTCCCCGTCAATGGATGTGGTGACCACACGCTGTCACAGAAGCCAGGTTTATTCGACCCATATTATTTAAAAAAAATCGGACCTCGGGCGACCGTGCTCCTGCTAAGCGTGCGCTTGAAAAAGGGCCTAAACGACCTTGGACGACCGTGCCGCGAGTATGGGAATTGAAGCCCTGCACGCATCGTATATTTTAGTGGTATTTTTGAAAGATGTTTCTGGCTTGCCTCGCAATACATAGAGCAACACAGTGAGTTTGAGAGCGCACCATAAGGCAGCGCTGCAGTGGCGATGGTATGGGCTATGACGCCACATCGTGTATGTGCGCACGCCACCATGGCCCAAAGCATCCCACCCAAAAACGCCCTAGCTAGCCACTTTGCTCACATGTTTCCTTTCCCATCCATGGCTATCCCATCGGCAGGCATTGGTCTATGCATTTGCGGCGGCACATGCGAACACCAACCCCGAGTGTTTGAATACCGGAAACGCCCAATGCGGAGCAATAAGTGCCACTAATGTGGGACGCTTTTTTAGGGATAGGGCTTGCTTAGACCCTATGGCGATATAATCTGTTTCAAAGGGAGGTAGGCAGGGAAGATTAGCAAAAAAATGCGCAAGCTTAGTTACACGGAAAGGGCGGGGTATTTGCGGCAAAGAGCCACCAAGGAGGGAGGGAGGGTTGTGCGGGCAAGAGGCCAACACAAAACCATGAGAGTGGTCCAGTCTAGCGGACGATGATGGTTATATAAGATTTGATGGGTACGGGGTGACCGCCGTTCTCGCCGTAGTGGGTGGCACGCAAAGTGCCGTACATCGGCTCGCAATACTCAAGCACTAGTGAGTGCACCAAAGCACTCGTGCTAAAGCACCAGTGTTATAGCACCCGTGCTAAAGCACCAGTACTGGTGTCGGCATCCGCATACCCTAAGGGCAGGGAGGAAAAAGGAAAATCCGAGAACATCACAGCTTTAAACATTTCTAAGGGAGGTCGGGACGGAAGATTAGCCAGCTCTGTCTTCAGAGGGCGGGGCGGCTCCCGACGGCGCGGGGGTGCTGCCGAGAAGGCTGCGAAGGACCACAGGGGGAGAGAGCCAGCCAAACAGAAGCGCGGCGGCGCGGGTAGGAAGCGTCGTCGAATCGATGTAATCGTTAATTACTGCAGAATTGCGGCCCAAACCGCCCCATTGGCGGATTGTATCCAAGGACACGCCCGTTCCTTTTGCGCCAAATGCCGCGCCTTTCCGTAAGGAGTGCGAGGTCCACACAAAGCCTACGGGGGGGGGGGGGGGGGGGGGGGGGTTAGATTGATGCGACCGACGGCCCTTCTGAGCCAGTCGCCGAGGGTGGAGGCGTTCCATGTGAGGGGCGGGGTAGCTCCGTCCCCAAGGAGCGCCCCATAATCGGTCCGGTTGCTTGGCGAAGGGGGCTGCTCGGAACGCCGTGTCGCGGTAAGCGATGAAATGGCGGAGAAGGGCTGTCCCTGCGGGCAGGGCGGTAGCAGGGATTTGGAGTAGGGGCTTGAACCCGTCTCGACGGTTGCGATGGCCCCTTCTCGTCGCGGTTGACGAAGAGGGTGATGTTGTGGGTGTCTACATCCATGTCGTGGGGTCGGCAGGAGACGCTGGACTCACCACGGGAGTAGAACATAAATGTTGAACATACCGCAGCGCCCTCTCGAAGGATGGTGCCGTCGCCGGGGATGGTCATGGGAAGGGTAGCAAGGTCGTCAAGGATGTTGGTGATGACGTCACATGGAAGGGGGGGGCGCCGAAGCTCCTCGCTAGTCTTGAGCTCACGGATTTGAAGTGCCCATTTCATGTCGCCGATGGCTAGGCCGGTGGCTGGGGGTCATCCCGACCGGTGTGACGCAGGAAGATGTTGATGGCCGAGAGGTAGGGTTGCGGAGAGCCGGCGCCGATGGTGCCGCGCTCCGCAATCCGCGCGAGGTAGCGGACGCATGTAAACTCGGTGCAATCCAGAGGAGAGATGCCTTCCTCGTCGATGCAAAACTCGGCGAAGAGACGAATCTTGCCTTCGTAGTTGGAGTAGGTACTGGCCGTGAGCGAGGTAGTAAGCAGGTCGAGCACCTTGGCGTCCCAGTCGTCTGTGCCGTAGCGGGCCTCGATGTTGCCTCGCATGAGCTCGCTCAAGAGAGGCTTCGCTTCGGCGTCGGCGATGAAGTAGGTAGGTGTCTTTGCGGTGCGGCGGACACGTCGGAACGCGCCGTACGTTGCTGCCGGGCTAGTGGGTGGCGCTCGCCGGGTGGCGTCGACATGACCAGGGGCGACCCAAAGCTGATGCCATGACGGCAGGTTATCGTAGCCGCTGAATTCGTAGCGAACGTCGCGTGAGTACCCGGCTCGTCTAGCTGCCCGTGGGAGGCCGATGCGCTGACGGCGGGCGAAGAGGGTTTGCGCGGCTTGTCAGGGAGGCCGTGCCAAAAAGAGGGAGTCGGTGTAGACTCGCGATGTTGATGCTGAAGGGCAGAGTGGCGCCGGAGGGTTGACCCCGACAAGGGTAAAGGGAGGATTACGGCTCGCGCATGAGGGCCAGTGGTGAGGGAGTCCCGCTCATGCCGACGACTCAAGTGCAACGTTACTTGAAAGGCGCGCCCAGAAGCGTGTTCTCGGAACGCAGCTGCATGGGGTCGGCACGGCGGAGACAGAAGGGGCCTCAACCTTCGTCTTGCTCTTACCAGAGTCCTTGGTGGCGTCGTTTGCAAAGGTGGCTCGTGGCGCCACCACCTCGCGCCCCGGGCGCGTAGTCTTGAAGTTTTCGCGGCTGCTGCCGCCGCCGTCCCGGTCGCGATCATTGCGCCGGAGAGCGCTGCCGAAGCGCTGGTAGGCGGTGGTTTTCGCGGAGCTCGCGATGTTGGCTTCGTAGACGCGGTCCTTGTCCTCAGAGCTCCATTAGCTCGGAAAACTCGGGCGACCCCAGGTTCTCGGTACCGGGGCGGAGGGAACGCTCCCGTACGACGTCGAGCGCGAAAGTATCGCGGTGGTGCATTTGTGTGTCCCAATGCTTGCGGAGATAAGCCAGACGGAACCGATGGCCGTCGTCGATGGTTATATTATGCCGTGGACGGTGGCCTCAAGCCGCCGCCCAAAGGCTGGAGTTCTCCCCTCGGTGACGCATGCCGCCGCCACGTAGCTCACGTAGCTCGATTGATGAGCCGGCGATGAAAGCTCCGTAGCAAGCGGCGTCGTAGTATTCATCTGTTGCCGGCCGGAAGCGGGGGTTACCAAGTAGGTACTCGAGATTGAAATTGAAAGTGATTACGACGTGCTAGTCTGCTGCTCTCCACCGCCGAGACTGAGTTGCTCTTAGGGACTGCCATCTCTAACCATTGTAGAGAACACATATAGTGTAATTACATCTCAAGCTTCCGGCCATCCTCGTTCGTTTCCAAGCCCCGCCTCCTACCATCACGTGATTAGTAACTATGTTATTTTCGGATAACTTCGGGTAGTCGCCAGTACGAGCGACTGCCGCTAATTGGCGGTACGGGGATTACGAATGCAGTACTCGCCCCGCCCCCGAAAAGGTTTCACTGTACATCTATAATGCGCCGGCACCGCGCAATCTTCGGTCGTCGTGCGTCTTGGCTCCACCTGCCGCCATCGCTAAAAATATCCCGCAGGTCACGGCGCTTATCGCCCCACAACGCCGGCTGTGGCGGTCCGCCGGCCTCGGCCGTGGTCTGCCGATCGATGCTGCCTCTATCTCGCCTGCCTGAGCTCTTGCGGTAGGATCCCCAAGGGGGTCTGGAGGGGGAAAGGCGGGCACCAACCCCCCCCCCCCCCCCCCCCCCCCCCCCCCCCCCCAACCCGCCCCCGTTCGCGTGTCGTCGCTCCGTGGTCGGGGGTCCAATCCCGCTCGCCCGCGCGCCGCTCGCCTCCGCAGCGCGCCTCGTCGCTGTAGCCGACCGGTCCCGGATCAGATCGAACTGACTCCTCCCGCGGCATGGCTGCGACTCCCTCAGGGCGCTCCGGCTTCTGTCTCCTGGCCCCTGAGTCGCTGCCATGCCCGGCCTCTCCGCCCCCGAACGCCCGCCCCGCCTTAAAGTGCCGGGCTCCTGTCTCCTCGCACTCGCCGCCCTCGCACGTTCTCACGGGACTTATGAGGGTTTCCCGGATGTTCCGAACGGGTCGGCCGCAGGGCGCCGCCGAACACTCCGTTGTACTAGGCCGGGATTCGAGATGATTTATATGTGGAACACATACGGGTGGGTGAGGGGGGGGGGGGGGGGGGGTACGCCAGATCTTCTGCAGGTCGGTCGCGGGTCGTACCGAGGTACGAGAACACGATTTTATTTTGAACAGCCCTCGCAAGTAGGCTGCCCCGTCCGAGTCGTACAGACCCCCTCCCCACCCGTAGGCGGATCTCGGAGAGGCCGACGCAAGGCCGAGGTCGTATAGGAATTATTTTAGCAGCCCCCCGTACAAGGCTGCTGCCCGGCGGCGCCAACAGGCGCTACCGGGACTGCAAGTATTATTTGAAAAGCCCCCTGTAGGGCTCCCCGGTCGTTGCAAGATCCGAGTAACCGCCACAACCGGCCACCCCGCTCAGCCCCCGGCCGCACCCAGCCGGGCACGGGTCTTAGGGGTTACCAGCGCCCACCACGTGTAGGTGGGGGTGGTAGTGCCGCCGGGTCTGCCGCAAGGCCCAGGATCCTCCGCTCCTGGTGGGCCGCTGCCTGGCGGCGGGCGCCACGATCGGGTATAGTATATATTGCGAGACATACGTGCCGAATAGTTCCGCGCCCATTTTGTGCTGAACACATCATGTCACCGAGGTCCGATCGTTCTCTGTATATAGTCGGTTGGAGGGCGCTTGCTGTATGTGCCCAAGAGCCCAAAGAGATAAAAAGTCGAAATAATCCACCTCACCCTCTTGACCCATTAAACTTACTGCGGCATTTCAGAATAATTTTCTGAGAGTTCCATGAGGTGGTCCAATTATCCGCGAGTTGCGTGCTTAGGCGGCGAGTTGCTCGAATCAAGATGCTATAACAACGCAATTGCAATGGTGTTGTGATGATGATCACAACTCGCAATCTTAGACACGCTCACATGGCCGTCCCACCCCACCCAACCGACCAATGACACAACTGTTTACCATACTAACATATATCCTCATCCATCCATGGCCATCCCACCGCCATGCAATGCTTTGTGCACGCGCAGCGCGGCACGTCTGGGGCACAAATAATTTCTGTGCCTTATGGCGGTATCATGCCGGTATTCATAAAATTAAAGCGCCCAAATTGTGTGGAGCCATGATCACTCGCGCACCGCAATTGTTAGGACCATTGGGTTTTATTAAACCCTGTGATGATAAAGGCTTAACAAGTCATATTAAATATGCAAGACTCAAGGGTTTAAGGTCGTAAACCCGCCTTCAACTGCCCTACTATTCGTATTCTCAGATTTACTTAATACTGCTGGAGGAAAAGAGGCTTGGGACTTATGTGGAATGGTATATTTTATCGCAACCATGCGCAGGGGCGCGCGAGTCTGCGCGCAGCAGGCAGCGTAGCACATCAACATGATTTGTTATAAAATTTGTTATTCTTTCTTGGGACCACCCTTCTTTCTTCGTCGATCGTTGGCACGCGCGATCGTTATTCTGGCGGCGGCGCAGCAGATATCGAAATGCGATGCAAACTTGCAAATAAACACAATGAGGCGGAATCTAATCCTTAACGCTATTTCAGCAGCGAGGCAGCATAGCTCAAAGTACGGGTACATGTATATTACTAGTTATTTGATATGCATACCATCATCACTATCGATATATTTTAGCGACTATTGTAGCGCTTGACAAGAAGAGGGACTGCATAGCATATCCTATCTCATGGATACTACGTGCAAGGTTGGTAGATGGCGATGAGTAATAACCCCTTCATGATTCCATCACATCTACATGCGGCAGCATACATTGTCGCTACAAACGACGATTACTTCTCGTAGCACTGGCGCTTATGTTCAGTACCAGAAGTCGCTATTAATAGTATCTTCTATTATACATGTTATATCTGACATCGGTGCTTTCAGCATCAGATATGCGCACTAAAAGCAGGACTAAAGCAATGTAGTATCATGATAATGAGTGTTCCTACCGGTAGATTTTTCATGTCTATACCCGCACGAGTAATCAGATCCACCAGCAGCGGGAGTACCGGTACCTCTTAAGGATTACTTGCTGGCAGTACCGTACCGTACCTTCTCCTGGTGTTAGCCGTAGTACGAGTACTAGTTTATGGGTACTGGTATTGGTGGCGTCTACTACTCCGCTCATGGACAGCACCAATACCAATATCGATGAGCCTTCGCGTGCTGCGTGTGATGATTCCCGCCTGGGGGGGCCCTCGGCCGATCGAAAGAGCGCCCATTAAACACAGCAAGCGGCCAGAACGATATAAATCCAGAGACCGTAGAGACTAAAGACCAGTATCCGCGAGGAAGCTTTGTACTGCCCACATCACCGTTCGTCACGATATCCCACCACAGCCCATCTATCATATTCCACAACTGCATAGAACGGTTTCGTCGAACGAAATACTCATCCCTTTCCAAGACCCTCCTAGAGGCCCGAGTACTCGTAACCATGGTCGTCAAGTCCTCCAAGCCGGAAGTGGCGTTCGACGCCGCGAAGAACCGCAAGATGGTGCTGAAACGCCGCCCCGAGGGGGAGATTCGCGAGGGCGACCTGGAGGTGGAGGTGGAGGACAAGCCGACGTGCGGCGAGGGGCAGGTGGTGGTGCGCAACGAGCTGATCAGCATCGACCCCACTCACCGCGGTTGGATGTCGGACATACCTTCGTGAGTTTGCGGCTACTCATACAGCGCGTGCCTGCCTGTTTGACCGCCCGGGCGCGGGAGGACGGCGTGTCGTCCACCCTATCTATGGGGATCAACAGCCGTCAGACCCTCGCCCCATTACACTGTTCTGCGACTGATGCATCACCCGCTATATGCCACCAGATATATGCCTCCTGTTCAGCTCGGGGAGGCCATGCGTGCCGGAAGCTACGCGGAGGTGGTCGAGTCCAAGTTTGAGGGTCTGAAGCCAGGCGACAAGGTGTATGCCTTCGGTGGGGTGCAAGACTACGCGGTGGCACCCGGCGAGTCGCTATCCAAGATGGACCCCGGCATCAAGCCCGAGGACGCGCTGAGTGCCTTCAGTGCTATCATCGGCCTCACCGCCTACCACGGCATGCTGAAAATTTGCCAGCCTAAGGTCCGCTCCCGCCACCCTCGCAACTTCACCTACCACAAAGGCACACCCACAAAGACCACCATCTGTTCGACCCCTTGAATCGTGCGTCCCGTCGTGTCATTGGATTTCGACCCCCAGCACCCACCATCAGCGCCCAGTAGTGCCCACCGTCGGCAACTGCCGCTGAGCAGCGAGGCTGCATCCCGTGCCTGTGTTTGCTTGCAGGCCGGCGAGACCGTGGTGGTCTCCGGCGCGGCCGGCGCGGTGGGGTCCATGGCTGGGCAGATGGCGAAGCTGGCCGGTGCGCGCGTGATTGGCGTCGTCGGCACCGCAGCCAAGGCCAAGTGGATCACGGAGGATCTAGGCTTTGACGGGGCGATCAACTACAAGAGCGATGACATCGCGGCGAAGCTGAAGGAGCTAGCGCCGGCGGGCGTGGACTGCTATTACGAAAATACCGGCGGCCCCGTCTCCGACGAAGTGTACCTGCAGTTTAACGTCGGCGCGCGCATGGCGCTGTGCGGCCTCATCGACGGCTACAATAAGAAGAACATCCCGGGTCCGCGAAACTACGCCATGATCATCATGCGCCGCGTGAAGGTGCAGGGCTTCGTCTGCATGGACCACATGGTTGAGATGCCCGAGATGCTGGAGTACATGGGCAAACACGTCGCCGCGGGCGAGATCAAGTACAAGGTGGATGTGCGGGAGGGGCTGGGCAACTACATCGAGGTGGTCAACCTGCTGTTCAGCGGCGGAAACAACGGCAAGCTCTGCCTCCGGCCATGAGCCCTTCGTGATGCTAGCGAGGGCAGCGGGTAGCATTAGATGTTGCGGCGCTATCTAATTATAACTTTCGCGGTGCAGTGTGTTATGTTTTGGGACTTGTAACACAATCAAATTGAATGCAACGGTAACAGAGTAAGCATTGCCTTCATTTACAATGGCGATTCCACTACAGCTTGAGTATGCCACAATTCCAACATCATTATGACCAGTCAGCCTGCAAGCCCAGTGGCGATATTGTTACGGCAGCAATGAGAAGCGAACTCAATTCCAAAGGCTGAGCATGTCAAGACTGCAATTCTAAGGCTGAGCGGTGGACAAGCCCCAAAAAATGGCTGCCATCTTCTCATGCTTCCAGATGGCTACGAGTTTGTGCAGTATAATCAAAGACTTGTACCATAGCTAACGTGTATTTAACCCCTTCTCCCCTGAAGTAACAGCACAATGTTACATGAGCAATGTGGCACATGCAAAAGCGAAGCGTTTCCATGATGGTAAAATATGAAGTCAAGCACTGCCAGACGATTACGACGAGAACCATGTATGTCCAACTCATTATTCATTCCAGGGTGGCACATTACCAAGCACCACTCAGTCACTTAACCAGCAGGAACAGCTGACCATGGGATGCCTGCTCATATGACTTGCTATTATATTCTGCCATGTGTGCGGATACTAACGCACCTATAAGAATCCTCATTGTTATAAGTGAGCCTGAAACTGGGCTTGCATGCAACATACAGCAACATCCAGCTATAGTTTGTTTACCTATAGTTTCATTGGCAGGCAGGGCAGGTTCCCATTAGCAGTGGCCTTATTACCCCGCCGGCAATCATAGGCCACATCAGAGAGGACGAGAGTTTGCGGTATGCGTATGCTACTTTGATCGGCCCGCTGCGCACTGTGATCATCATACCTATAATTGGGGCGTGCTTACATGGGATACCGATGGCAAGTGAGGACTCATCCTAGCTGTCGCGCCTGCCGTGCAAGCTGTCAATATGGGCTCCTAGCCAGGGACGGCTGGACAGTATTAGAGGGCCTTACAGGGCAGCGCATGACGCCTCAGTTACCCTGCAACAGCCTGCTGGACCATTATTCCCGCCAAGATGCGAAGGTAGCTCTTCCCAGACCGCGTCAAGTGCCGGGTTGTGCACGCAAAAATTTCGGCGCGGGCGGTGACATTACAGTACAGTAATATACCAAAAATACATTTCCTCTGATGTGCCGGAAATGTAATAAGGATTAGTATCAGTAATACACTTCCTGTCTTTTGCAGGTCCTTGGTTACCACTTTAAAGGTGGTCACTTCATCACTTGCGATGCTCGCTGAAGGACGACACCATCAAGCTAGTGCGCCCTCAGGGCGCACGTTGATGTATAGTGGGCTGTCAAAACATTCACTATGTACTGATTCAGAGTGGCAGCTATCCTTTGATACGGGGTACCGCAGCGCCATCATCGCGCTGCGCGATTCAAGCACTCGCCAGGGCTTGTTGCAGGCTCTCCACTGTCCGCTGCTCGGAGCGTAGGTAGCTTGTGAGCACGGCCAGGGCGTCGCGGTGCCGCTGGGAGCACGTAACACGCGCCGCCAGCTGGCACCTGACGAGACACTGCGCAAAGGCAGCCTGACGGCAGGTGCTGGCGCTGGCCACGCCATAGAGCGCGCCGCGCGAGAGCAGCAGCTCGGTCAGCTCCACGGTTCCCTCCTCCAGCGCGAACGCGAGGCAGGTCGCGCCGTTGTCATCGGCCGCCGCCATGTCGGCGCCAGCGTCCAGTAGGGCGCGCGTGACGCCAACGTCGCCCGGGGAGGCTGCGGCTATCATGAGCGGTGTTAACGCATCGTCGGCGGTTCGGCAGTCGACGGTCGCGCCGCTGGACAGCAGCACGGCCACCGCGCCGACGCGGGCGTGCAGCGCCGCCTCGTGCAGCGCGGTGTAGCCCTGTGGCGTGGCGGCATCGACGTCCGCGCCGGCAGTCACGAGCGCCTGGAGCGCGTCCGTGTGCCCCCGCGCCGCGGCAAGCATCAGCGGAGTGCGGCCATCAGCGCGCGCGCGGGAGGGCGATGCTCCAGCGGCTAGCAGCTCAGAAAGAACGCCGAGGCGATTGCTGGTGGCCGCGAGGCTGAGCGGCGTGGCGCCAGTTTCTCCGTCGGTCGCGTCGACAGCAGCGCCGTCTGCGGCCAATAGCGCCGCTACCACCCGCCGATGTCCGCTGCTGGCGGCCGCGTGCAGCGCGAGGCTGCCCATCAATGAGGCTCCGGCGGCGAGCAAGCGCACGACGACCCGCAGGTGTCCGGCTGACGCGGCACAGTGCAGCGGCGAGTGGCAGCCGGGAGCAGGCGCGGGCTGCAGCGACGCGCCGGCCTCGAGCAGGGCGTCGACGCACTCGACGTGCCCAGCGAGCGCGGCAGCGGCCAGCGGCGAGCCACAGGGCGCGACGGCATGATCCACCGCCGCGCCCGCTGCGAGCAGGGCGCGGACGGCGCCCGTCGAGCCTGCCTCGGCCGCCACCCATAGCGGTGGCCGACCGTGAAACGCTTCCGACTCGAGGTCCCGTACGGCTGCGTACGGTTCGGGCGCTCCCAGAAGCGTCTCCAGCATGCCGGTGTCGCCCTCCATGGCCGCCACGCCCAGCGCGTAGGGCAAGCCGGCCTCCGACCCGGAGTACCGAAGGAGGGCCGCCGCCACCTGGTGTCGACCCGCCAGCGCCGCAAATTCCAGCGGCATCAGTAGCTTGCCACTGTCGCACTGCACACAGCGCGCACACGCTACCGCGCCGCCCTCCAGCAGCTGCGCCACCAGACCCGGCTCGTCACTGCGTACGGCTCGGTCCAGTGGGCGGCGCCCGCCCTCGCCCGGCTGGTCCGGCGGCGCGCCCGCCGCCAGCAGAATCTCCGCCATCGCCGGCAGGCGGTTCGCAACCGCCGTATAGAGCGCGGTGGTGCCATCACCGAGCGCCAACGTCGTGGTCGCCCCGGCGTCTAGCAGCGTCCTCACCACACCGCCGTTCTCGTGCATCACCGCCGCGATTAGCGGCGACATCTTCGACCCTGGGGACAAGTCAGGAGCGGCGCCGCCCGCCAGCAGCGCCGACACAAACGGCACGTCGCCGGACGCGGCCGCAAGAAGCATCGCCGTCATGGCTTGGCGGCTTGGCAGGTCCACAGACGCGCCGCGGGACACCAGCCACGCCGCCACCCCCGAGCGGCTCTCCGGCTTGATCGCCAGCCGGCACAGCGCCGACTGCCCGTCCTCGTCCACCTGCACCCCCCGCCGGGGCGACGTCAATTGGATAAAGATAGCCGCCGTCGCGCGCGACGCGAGGAATACTCAACAGCGCGGGCTCCTGTGCTCTGTATGCACCTTAATAAAAGATATGTATATATACATATATATGTATATGTATATATATAATTTGTATCATGTGTTATGTATATTGTATATAATATTATGATTATTAATAGAATATTATATACATTCGATTATACTATTGATTAAAATATTATAATGATTAATGCAACATATTGAGGCACTCATTCCAATTTGCGGCAGGCGACACGAGCAGTGCTCTGAACATGAGGGTGATACGGCGGCAGAGCAATTACATAGGTGAGAAGTGTTTGGCGAAGGCTGATGCCCGGCTGCCTCTGCATGAGAGGAGAGGAGGTTGGAACCCACAAGCTACCGACCCGTGGTAGCGCATGGTGGGTGATATCTGTATGTATGTATGTATGTGCATGTATGTATACCCGTGTGGATATCTATTATTCCATGCCACTGCTCCTTTCTGTCATATTGCACGATTACGGTACAAATCATTGATATCACTGGTCCTGTTTGTAGCACCACGGTCAATACTGTTCCTAGCATTCATGAAAATGTTTCAACGGGCTTTGGAGCACCTGGCCAGGGACAGGAGTGGTGTCGAAAGTACGCCACTGATAGTCACCTTGATACAGGCGGCGAACGGCAAGCGGGAGCGGGCAGGGCTCCTGCCAGTGCCCCGCCAAGACACGGCGCCATTACACGCACGCTCGGCTACGCCCAAAGCACAGATTGTCATCCATAGAATCACATGCTGTTTTATGTCGACGCATCCCCGGTCTACCAGTGATTACCTACCATTGAGCTTGACAGTGCTCAGTGCATGGAAGGGGGGGGGGGGGGGGGGAGGGGGCTCGATGCCCATGCGTCTCTCGCCCTTTGCCCCACTGCCATCCATTCCCCCAAGCTGTGGGCCTGCTGACCTGGTTGATGTCCGCGCCCGCGTCCAGCAGCAGCGCCGCCAGCTCGGTGTTGCCCGCCGCCGTGGCGATCATCAGCGGCGTCTCGCCCAGGTAGTCCGGCGCCGAGAAGTCCGCGCCCGCCGCCAGTAGCAGCCGCAGCACCGCGGGCGCCCTGCGCGGCGCGCGCATTGCGTCGTGCAGCGGGATGTCGCCGTCCAGCAGGTCCGCGCGGTTCACGGCGGCGCCGCCCGCCAGCAGGGCCTCGGCGCACTCCGCGTGCCCGTGGCTTGCCGCATGCGCCAGCGGCGTCTTGCCTGGTTGATTGGCGTGGGGAAGGGCGCAGGCGACAAACGCATCAGCGCGCCTGCTGGGTGCGGCTATACGCTGCATTGCTGGTGAGGCTGAATGAGTCAGCCTGTACGTGGTCCTTTCTCGCCAAAGTACCAATCTTGATAGTACAGGAAGAAGATATCGGCAAATGGTGGTGTTCTCCCTACAGTAGCGCTTGCAGAGAGAGAGAGAGTCGCAGAGAGAGAGAGAGACTCACAAGTGCACGCACATTCTCACGAAGGGTATTCCATCACTGATTCACTTCCGCCAACTGCCGCCCAGCAAAGCAGCTCTGCGTTTTGTTCTGATCCCTGCTCTAGGCCGCCCGCCTCCACCAGCCAGCACAATGGCGCGCGCGCTGTTCCCTCCCGTCCTGGCCCTGCAGATGATCGCCCCGGACGCGTGAGATGGCCTCCCCACGCTCCGCAGACCGTGGCAGCCTATGACCTGGTGACCTGAGATGCTGCAATCCGCTGTGTCGCGCTGCTGCGGGCAAGTGAGGAGCGCCACGAGGAGGTGCGTGTGCGTGTTCCCCCCCGGGGGGGGGGAGGGGGGGTGGGCGCTCACCCATGGCGGTGCACGGCAGGTCCACCGATGCGCCCGCCCGCAGCAGCTCGCGGACCACAGCCGCCGAGCCCAGCTGCGCCGCGGTCACCAGGGGCGTGTCCCCCGCGCCGCAGCGCGCGTCCACCTCCGCGCCCGCCTGCAGCAGCTCGATCGCCTCTGCCACGCGGCCGTGGAACGCCGCCAGCGCGAGCGGCGTGCACTCCTCGCAGTCGCGCAGCTCCGGGTCCGCGCCCGCCTGCAGCAGCGCGCGCACCATCGCGGCGTCGCCGCCGGAGGCGGCCGCGTGCAGCGCCGCCTCGTCGTTGTCGCCGCTGATGAGGTCCGGGTCCGCGCCCCATTCCAGCAGCAGCGCCACCACCCGCGCGTGGCCGCCCTCCGCGGCCGCCAGCAGCGGGGTGGGGTGCAGCGGGCTGTCGCCGCGGCCGTCTGGGCACGCGCCGTAGTCCAGCAGCACCTCGCACATCTGCGCCAGGGGGCAGGAGCAGCGCGCCTTAACTGCCGAGCACCACCCAGAGCGACATTGCGCTGCGTACCCTCTGCTGCTGCAAATTGCCGTCCGGTCGGCCGTGCCAGCTCCTGCTGTGCGGGTATTACACCGTACTGACAGGCGATGTGTGTCTGCTGTTCTAGATATATCTATGTCCCACTGTATAAATCAATCTATATCTTGGGAGAGGGGGGGGGGGAGGGGGGAGAGGAGAAAGCTGGTGGCGGGGGATGCAAGGTCCTGGCAGGTATACTCTTGGTCCTCGCGTGCGTGGATGGTGCGCAGATGCAAGTTGTGAGTGGCGATAAGAGCTGATAACTATCGATAAATAAGCGATCTATGAGTTCACTATAGGGGTGAGTTCATTATAGCTTTCATGAAGAATTATGTTCACTATGGAGATGGGTTCATAAAAGGGGGGGGGGGGGGGGGTTCATTGTGGAGGAAATGACGACGCCGGGCGCCGAGCGGCCCTTGCTGGCGGTCGCGCGGTGTGACGCAGAATGGGCCAAAGGGGGCATAGCGCACGGTCCACTGCAGGTGCCTGTGCGCCTGTGCGTGCGTGAGGAAAAGAGAGAGAGGGGGAGGGGGATGGGGGGGCGCTCGAGGGTGCCGCGGTGGACGGCGCGTCGGCGTGCATTTGCTGTGTTTGCGGCGTACTATACCTCCCAGCTGCCGCTGCCCGCCGCCACGGCGAGCGGGGCGTTGCCGGGGTCTGCGTCCGCCACCGCTCCAGACTCCAGCAGCAGCTGCACCATCGCGAGGCTCTCGCACTCCACCGCTGCCATCAGCGGGGACTGCGGCTGGTCGTCCACGCCGACGTCCTCCGCCAGCAGAGCCGCGCGCTGCGCGCTCCCCAGAGCGTCCAGCAACGCGCGCGTGTCCGCCAGCACCTCCGGCTCGCCGAGCGGCAGGTCGCCCCAAAGGTCCCGGAGGTGGTGGGCATCGCCCGCCTCGCTGGAGGAGCGGGAGGTAGATGGCGAGGCGGGGGAGGGGCTTGGCACTGGGAGGGGGCGTCCCATTGCGGTCCGCTGGGCTGGGAGCCTTAGAGTGCGCCGCGATCCCGGGAGGTGGGGGGGCTGCGGGGAGCCGATAAACCCGCAGCAGAGCGCTAGCTAGCTCGCAAGCGGCGCTTGGAATGTGTCTCCCAGCAGAGGACGGGGTGTCTGCACTCGCCGCTGCCACGGTTACTCGAGAGCTCTGCCCTTGCTGCTGGAATTGCATGCAGCGACTAGTGGTGAATAATTGGAAAGGGAGGCGCGTTGCTGGTGTCTGGTGAAGCGACATGCCGTAATGCCCATCGCTCGCGTGCCGACGACGGGCGGTCGTTTATTCGACGGGCGAGTCGAGTTCCTTCGACAGGTGAGGCGGCGGCGAAATTATTGTTTTTTGGCGTGGCCTGGGCGCGCGGAACGCGCACACCTCGCACGCCCGGCACCAAGGGGCAACCAGAACCTTATCTTTTTGGTTACAGGGAGCGCGTTACAACCAGAACCTTCGGCCGACTTTTGTATTTATAAAACATAGAGATTCTCAAGCCAGCCCAGGGAGCAGGTCGTTATACGGTACCGTGTTGTGCGTAGCATATTATACTGTAAGGATTATGGATGATTAACTCGTGATATCACATTAAGGATTATGTGATGATTAACTTGTGCGAATAATATAAACATAATACATACATGCTGGGATACCTCTCCGCATAAGTACTGTATGGGGTTTACGGATCCAATCGACATGCCCATGAATGGATAGGCTGTGCGCGCGTGCATGCAATCATGCTGCTGGGTTGTGCAGTTGACGCCTTCGCTGAAATGCTGTCCACGCGCGTTATAGCCAGTACTGCCGCGTTGTAGCCGTTGCCATCAACAATATAATTCATGCCGAAACCGAGAGTAGCTGCTGCGCACTGTGGCGAATACACGCATCGCTGTGAATTTACCTGTGAACACCCAAATCGCGTCATCCACGCCCATACACAGGCGTGGGCCGCACTTGCGCCGCCGTACGTCATTCGACGTAATCACCATGCACGCCTGGCATTGAAACTAGGCCATTCAGGGTACGGAGTAAGCCCTATGCAGCGATTCCGCTGTTGTTTTTGGAGAATGAAATTCATGGGAAAAATCTTGCTATCATCGTTGCATGCGCTGGCATACGAGGCTTCTCGCGGCCTCCTTGCTGTGGCGCGATGCTTTCATATAGTAGTGCATTGCGCCACTACCCTGCCCAGTGCGTGTCATATCGCGAGCCGAGTGGAATGGGAATGGCGTGCCCCTTACTGTCTAAATGATGAATGATTCTGGTGGAAATACCATACCACTGTGTGTGTGAAAAGGGACAAGGATAAAGCGCCTGGCACCCATGTCCTTCGCTTACGGGGGAGGATGAACCAAGTATGAGTGGTTGGCATGCAAGCACATCCGACACACTGCCATATCAACGGGTATCGGGCATTGCCTGGGGCGCACATGTCGTTAAGTTATTCACCCATATAGGGCGGGCGGCCACTGTCCAAGCTGCAACGCACGTCATCATGTTTCGACATATTTCTTACGTTTGTAGCCTGACGGGTGCCCTAACGTGCTCCAATTTCTCCAAGCAAACCGCGTGCATGTGCCGCTTCTCGCGCAGAATTGATCCATTGAACATAGCACCGCGAATTAAAGCCGTCAGCCGATCTATCGGACCGGTAGACCTACTTTGTGGCAGCAGGGGCGATCACCACTTGCTAGCGATGTATAGCTTCAATACACATGCTCGAATTTCCATACTTCAATGTATACATGAAAGGATATAGCTCCATTATAAAGCCGGCGTACACAGTGTTGTATTGTACCATCATCACCATACCCATAAACGGCCAAATAGCCCCGCCAAACAGGGCCGAGCGCGCCACCGGCGTGGTGACCAACCAAATCCAGCTTCACCCGGCTCGCGTCGACCCTGGTTGCCCAGTGCCCTGCTGGTCGGGGAAGAATGCGGGTGCTGCGCGCAGAAACCAATAAACATATGATGGGACGAGCCACATACCGAGTTATCAGCGCATTCCATTTTATTCAATACACGAAATTCGATATGCAATTCAATCAATCGCATTCCATTAAACTCTTTGATTCAAACCGAGCACACATAAATGCTTCCAGACAATGCCGCTATGGGGTAAATCACCCGGCTACCGTAAATCACGAAGATAAGCCGCCGAGGCATGCAACGGACTGGTGGCGATGGATGGCGCATTTCCTCTTTGAACTCTGCCAGTCACCCTACAAGCAAGCCGCGGCCTAACGCGCTGCCAGCATCCTTTCCGCGGAATGAACATTAGTAGTACTGCAGCAACTGCCAGCACGGTGTACGTGGCTGTACGGCACTTGGATTGTGGCATTCAGCCCATGCTGCTTTAGAGCTGGCTTGCCCCCAGCAAGCCAAAGAGGCTGAGTGCATAGATACACCAATCATGTGATGATCAGCGCATTCCTATCGTGAAACTCCATCGCCAAGGATTCCTCACTATGCGCCGAGTCCGTCATCATCCAGGTCCGCTTTTCTCAGCCCTCCGTGCTACGAAGATTCATGTCCTGTGTGACTCTCAGCCACCTTGCGCTGCGGCCGATCCTCGAGAGCAGAGCTCCTTCAACACCCCTCTCAGCCACCCAGTTGTTTCCACCCGATATTTCCTTAGCCATCGGTGCAACTTTCATATTCACGAAGTAGTTTACTACCTTTACATGCTGCCATTGCATTACAAGACGCCATGCTGCGTTGCATAGCTATGTAAGATTAAGGGCACCCAAGTGCCACAACTTCTGGTGCTATCCACCGCCCTAGCCAACGTGAGACACTTATGGTTTGAGGCAGAGCTTGCCGTTATTTCCGCCACTGAACAGCAGGTTGACCACTTCGATGTAGTTGTCTAGCCCCTCCCGCACGTCCACGTTGTACTTGATCTCGCCCGCGGCGACGTGTTTGCCCATGTACTCCAGCATCTCGGGCATCTCGTCCATGTGGTCCGTGCAGATGAAGCCCTGCACCTTCACGCGGCGCATAAGGATCATGGAGTAGCTGCGCGGGCCCGGGATGTCTTTCTTGTTGTAGGCGTCGATGAGGCCGCACAGCGCCATGCGTGCGCTATTGTTGAAGCTCAGGTAGACCTCGTCGGAGACGGGGCCACCGGTGTTGTCAAAATAGCAGTCCACACCCCCTGGCGCCAGCTCCTTCAGCTTCGCCGCGATGTCGTCGCGCTTGTAGTTGATCGCCCCGTCGAAGCCTAGATCCTCCGTGATCCACTTGGCCTTGGACGCGGAGCCGACGACGCCAATAACGCGCGCCCCTGCGATCTTCGCCATCTGCCCAGCCATGGAGCCCACCGCGCCGGCCGCGCCGGAGACCACCACGGTCTCGCCGGCCTGCCAGCATACATTCATAACACGCAGTCGCTGCTCAGCGTCCTTCGGCTGCCGACGGTGGGTTATTGGGCGGCCGACGCAGTTGAAAGGGGTCGAACTCAGAGGTGTGTATGTTAAAGCGTGGATGGGGAGGGAGAAGGAGGGGGACCTTGGGCTGGCAAATCTTCATCATGCCGTGGTAGGCGGTGAGGCCGATGATGACGCTGAATGCGCTCATCGCGTCCTCGGGCTTGATGTTGGGGTCCATCTTGGACAGCGTCTCGCCGGGCGCCACCGCGTAGTCCTGGACCCCGCCCATGGCAAACACCTTGTCGCCTGGCTTCAGACCCTCAAACTTGGACTCGACCACCTCCGCGTAGCTTCCGGCACGCATGACTTCCCCGAGCTCGACGGGAGGCATGTACCTGGTGGCATATGAAGGCGGATGATACATCAGTCGCAGAATAGTAAAGGGCGACGGTCTGACGTCGGTTGGTCGCGCCAATAGATTGGACGAGACACAATCACAAAAGCCTCCCGCGCCGAGCCGGACCACCAGCTCAGACACAAACGCGCTGTATGCGTGGCCGCGAACTCACTGCGGACGGTCTGACATCCAGATGCGATGAGTGGGGTCGATGCTGATCAGCTCGTTGCGCACCACCACCTGCCCCTCGCCGCACGTCGGCTTGTCCTCCACCTCCAGCAGCAGGTCGCCGTGGCGAATCTCCGCTGCCGGGCGCCGCTTGAGCACCCACTTCCGGTTCTTCGCGGCGTCGAACGCCACTTCAGGCTTGGAGCACTTGGATCCCATGGTTGCGAGCTACAGATTTCCGGTAGGGTCTCGAAAGGGATTCGCTTGTCCTTCTCTGACGAGGCGGTGCTATGAACTGGCGGGAGGTACTGGTAGTTGCGGGTGGTGGTGTGAGGATATGACGTTGGCGGCGCTTTGGGTGCTGCGCTCACATTTCAATTATTATTTGCGCTGTTTCGTATCGGCAGCTACACCCCTCCACATAAGTTTGGGGTCCCTTTTCGGCAGTCTCAAGACTTCACAAGTCTAGGGTACCTGAACGTAGGGTATATGAGATGAAACCCTGGAATCTCAGAGGGCTTTATAAAACCTGCATGACGCGTGGCTCAAACCGAAACTTAATGACCTTTGACTAGGGAATCACGCTGCACATGGTGCGTGGATGGGCGTCGCCTGCAACTGCACCAAAACCGGGGTCGGTATCACGCACTCGCCGACGCGCGTGAATAGACAACCAAACGGCGGGATGGCCATGAACGCGTGAGGAAACACATTGGCGAGGGGCTCGGGTGCATTTGGTTGGGGTGCAGCCGTGTGGGCGGCGGCCAGTGCATGTCGCGTTGCGATACTGGCATGGCATCAGTGTCGGCCACGCGCAGCAACACCCCCTTGGCTTCAAAACGCTATAACTTCTCAGGGTTTGCTCAGAAAAACTTTTTAAAAATATCACGCGATTCCTCGTTCAATTCTGCGTCGGGAGCACTCTTCCATAACCACAAAATCGATTTTTTGGGTCTCCGGAAAAAATCCCCAAAGATGATCATCCAAGTTGCCCCTCACTGCCTCATGTGCCCACCCATATCGGGCGCGTGGCTTTGCGCCAAGTGCGTGTCTAAGCCCCATACTCAGTTGCGTGAGAGCGTTATGTATGTGGATGACCACGGACCACCAACACTTGGCATGCGCCACCTCCTAGCGATACACACATCTACCAGCCAAAATGCCATTTTCCACAGCAGTTTTCAAGGAATTTCATATTAATCAAAATCCACGCCCCTACCGCGCCACCCCGCCCACGAAAGGGTGCAACTGGCATTCCACCACGCGCCCCCATGGTAGAGCATTGCCCTACGCCAAGGGGGGCATCGAGCGCCTCTCCTACGTGCGTTCGCCACAGAAACAGCAGCATTTTCACCCCAAAACTGCTCCCCACAGTGGCCAACTTGACGTTGGGGTGTCACGTCGTGCCTATAGCGACATGCTTTCAGTGGCCTACACGCACGGTGTGTGCAACTTATGCCAAGGGCCGTATCCACCGAGTTTGGTGCGACGAGTGCCGCTATTTCCATAGGTTTGGACGGTTGGCGCAACCCACAACTTTCTGGCGCCAACGCACCATGCAATGATTTCGCGTTTTTGAAAGGGCGCCCACAAATGGTCGTGTTGTCGCGCGGGTGGGTATAAAGCGCACAATAGGCGTTCGCCCGAACTATTCCCACTGTAGTTAGCATGTATGCACATGCAGCCGGCGTGATCCTCGCCCATGCATGCGCTTTGCGATCGAAAATGCAAAACCCGGACTTATGTGGAGGGGTGTGCGCCGCACCAAGCGCGCTCGACGAGGTCGCAATAAGGCGTCTTGGGACAGTGAGCCCTTTCGAGCCCGTGGCTCGCATGTGGATGCATCATGGGCATATGCAGCCAGTAGGAGCATTGGGGTGATTCAAACATGCCGCGTCGGCCGTATATGGCCGAATGACACATGGCCAACACACCCCTCCACATAAGTTTGGGGTCCCTTTTCGGCAGTCTCAAGACTTCACAAGTCTAGGGTACCTGAACGTAGGGTATATGAGATGAAACCCTGGAATCTCAGAGGGCTTTATAAAACCTGCATGACGCGTGGCTCAAACCGAAACTTAATGACCTTTGACTAGGGAATCACGCTGCACATGGTGCGTGGATGGGCGTCGCCTGCAACTGCACCAAAACCGGGGTCGGTATCACGCACTCGCCGACGCGCGTGAATAGACAACCAAACGGCGGGATGGCCATGAACGCGTGAGGAAACACATTGGCGAGGGGCTCGGGTGCATTTGGTTGGGGTGCAGCCGTGTGGGCGGCGGCCAGTGCATGTCGCGTTGCGATACTGGCATGGCATCAGTGTCGGCCACGCGCAGCAACACCCCCTTGGCTTCAAAACGCTATAACTTCTCAGGGTTTGCTCAGAAAAACTTTTTAAAAATATCACGCGATTCCTCGTTCAATTCTGCGTCGGGAGCACTCTTCCATAACCACAAAATCGATTTTTTGGGTCTCCGGAAAAAATCCCCAAAGATGATCATCCAAGTTGCCCCTCACTGCCTCATGTGCCCACCCATATCGGGCGCGTGGCTTTGCGCCAAGTGCGTGTCTAAGCCCCATACTCAGTTGCGTGAGAGCGTTATGTATGTGGATGACCACGGACCACCAACACTTGGCATGCGCCACCTCCTAGCGATACACACATCTACCAGCCAAAATGCCATTTTCCACAGCAGTTTTCAAGGAATTTCATATTAATCAAAATCCACGCCCCTACCGCGCCACCCCGCCCACGAAAGGGTGCAACTGGCATTCCACCACGCGCCCCCATGGTAGAGCATTGCCCTACGCCAAGGGGGGCATCGAGCGCCTCTCCTACGTGCGTTCGCCACAGAAACAGCAGCATTTTCACCCCAAAACTGCTCCCCACAGTGGCCAACTTGACGTTGGGGTGTCACGTCGTGCCTATAGCGACATGCTTTCAGTGGCCTACACGCACGGTGTGTGCAACTTATGCCAAGGGCCGTATCCACCGAGTTTGGTGCGACGAGTGCCGCTATTTCCATAGGTTTGGACGGTTGGCGCAACCCACAACTTTCTGGCGCCAACGCACCATGCAATGATTTCGCGTTTTTGAAAGGGCGCCCACAAATGGTCGTGTTGTCGCGCGGGTGGGTATAAAGCGCACAATAGGCGTTCGCCCGAACTATTCCCACTGTAGTTAGCATGTATGCACATGCAGCCGGCGTGATCCTCGCCCATGCATGCGCTTTGCGATCGAAAATGCAAAACCCGGACTTATGTGGAGGGGTGTGCGCCGCACCAAGCGCGCTCGACGAGGTCGCAATAAGGCGTCTTGGGACAGTGAGCCCTTTCGAGCCCGTGGCTCGCATGTGGATGCATCATGGGCATATGCAGCCAGTAGGAGCATTGGGGTGATTCAAACATGCCGCGTCGGCCGTATATGGCCGAATGACACATGGCCAACACACCCCTCCACATAAGTTTGGGGTCCCTTTTCGGCAGTCTCAAGACTTCACAAGTCTAGGGTACCTGAACGTAGGGTATATGAGATGAAACCCTGGAATCTCAGAGGGCTTTATAAAACCTGCATGACGCGTGGCTCAAACCGAAACTTAATGACCTTTGACTAGGGAATCACGCTGCACATGGTGCGTGGATGGGCGTCGCCTGCAACTGCACCAAAACCGGGGTCGGTATCACGCACTCGCCGACGCGCGTGAATAGACAACCAAACGGCGGGATGGCCATGAACGCGTGAGGAAACACATTGGCGAGGGGCTCGGGTGCATTTGGTTGGGGTGCAGCCGTGTGGGCGGCGGCCAGTGCATGTCGCGTTGCGATACTGGCATGGCATCAGTGTCGGCCACGCGCAGCAACACCCCCTTGGCTTCAAAACGCTATAACTTCTCAGGGTTTGCTCAGAAAAACTTTTTAAAAATATCACGCGATTCCTCGTTCAATTCTGCGTCGGGAGCACTCTTCCATAACCACAAAATCGATTTTTTGGGTCTCCGGAAAAAATCCCCAAAGATGATCATCCAAGTTGCCCCTCACTGCCTCATGTGCCCACCCATATCGGGCGCGTGGCTTTGCGCCAAGTGCGTGTCTAAGCCCCATACTCAGTTGCGTGAGAGCGTTATGTATGTGGATGACCACGGACCACCAACACTTGGCATGCGCCACCTCCTAGCGATACACACATCTACCAGCCAAAATGCCATTTTCCACAGCAGTTTTCAAGGAATTTCATATTAATCAAAATCCACGCCCCTACCGCGCCACCCCGCCCACGAAAGGGTGCAACTGGCATTCCACCACGCGCCCCCATGGTAGAGCATTGCCCTACGCCAAGGGGGGCATCGAGCGCCTCTCCTACGTGCGTTCGCCACAGAAACAGCAGCATTTTCACCCCAAAACTGCTCCCCACAGTGGCCAACTTGACGTTGGGGTGTCACGTCGTGCCTATAGCGACATGCTTTCAGTGGCCTACACGCACGGTGTGTGCAACTTATGCCAAGGGCCGTATCCACCGAGTTTGGTGCGACGAGTGCCGCTATTTCCATAGGTTTGGACGGTTGGCGCAACCCACAACTTTCTGGCGCCAACGCACCATGCAATGATTTCGCGTTTTTGAAAGGGCGCCCACAAATGGTCGTGTTGTCGCGCGGGTGGGTATAAAGCGCACAATAGGCGTTCGCCCGAACTATTCCCACTGTAGTTAGCATGTATGCACATGCAGCCGGCGTGATCCTCGCCCATGCATGCGCTTTGCGATCGAAAATGCAAAACCCGGACTTATGTGGAGGGGTGTAGTAGCGCAGCACGCATCTCACGCGCCACCGGGACATGCATCAGATGCTCAGCAGTGAGCTCTGCTGCGCATTGAGGGCGCGGGCGGGGGTAGGTTGGTTGCGCGGAACGATACACGCGGAAGATCGAGTCGGTGAGGATTTATACACGCTATCAGTACTCGTACCGGGTAGGCGGCTCGCTGTGTTGATCTTTTGGTACTGCTTTTAGCAGTACCCGGGTAGGTGGATTTGTTTCCGGGCAACCCCTGTCCTTTTTGTAACACCAGTACTGGTACGTATCGAGATACTCGTTTGAATTACAAAAAGGACAGGGGAATAAAAAATGCGCTTTTGTGAAAGCCCTTATGTAAGAAACATGATAAAAATGCACCTACTACCAAAAGCAGTACTACTAAAAATCAACACAGCAAGCCGCGCGCCTACCTAAAAGGCGAAAAGCGGCCCGCATCCCGCATGAGGCGGGATGGATGAGTGATCCGCACACAGTTCAGAGTACTACCAGGGGTTACCCCTGGTACTACCGCTAGATACTCGTGCGCGCATCACTCGATGCATCCCGCCTCGTGCGGGATGTGGGCCACCCTTTCTCGCTAATCCTTAGGCGGGTCGCTGTTTTGATGTTTTAGCAGTACAGGGTACCCATATAGCGGGCGCTGGATTTGTTACTCATTTTTGTAATTCACACCAGGATGGCCATTCGTGATGAGATAGTTACGAGAGCCGAAGCTTCGCGCGTAACAGCAGCCATGATCGAGTCACACGCTATTTGAACGCAAAACTAAATAAATCTATTCGCCCAGTATTCGCATCTTCTGGTATGCAACAGCGTATCACATGACACAGCCTGATCTGCCCATATCAGCGCAGAATGACGCATCGTGGCCTGCTGGGCGCACATGAGGTCGAGACGTCGAGACGAACGACACATTCCGCACCCGTTCCGCACGCGCACCGGAGCTTTCTGCCATAACGACTCGTACATTTCCGTTGTGTATCCGGTTTGTTGCTGCCACCGTCCTGTACTCGGTTCCGATGCACGAATGCACCGCCACCACCGCGCTCCCGGAAGAGCACACACGTGCGCATTGGGAGACAGTAGCTCCGCCATCAGCAGTAGCGTCGCCCCTTCCTAGCTATCATCCCACCCAGGCACCGCTCCGGCTCGCCGCCGTCTTACCCACCGCCTATCCGTGACTGCGCGTCTTGCAGTGCCGTCGCTCGTGAGGTATAAGACATCGGCAGAGCGTCTCCGGCAGCGCGATGGCGGGGCTCAGCACGAGCGGCATGGCGCTCGCAGCTGGCGGCCGCCGGCCGACGGTGGTACCGGCCGGCGCGCGGCGGCTGTCGGCATCGCCCGCCGCTCGACCTGCACGGCTGCGATCGGCCGCCCCGCGGGGCGCGTCCATAAACCCGGACCCCGAGCCGCTGGGAGAGGCACGCCGCCGGCAGGAGGCGGCGCAGAACGTGCTGCAGGGCCGCAACGCGGTGACGCTGCCCAAGGGCGGCGCGGGGCGCTTCGGGCAGGACCTGGCGGAGCGCATCCAGAGCGGCGAGTTTAGCGACAAGGGCTCCACCAAGGAGCGTTTGAGCCGCCCCATGCGCCGCCTGCTCGCCAAGGACCCCATCGGCCCTGGTGCGACCCTCCTATCCTGCCACCTCGCTCGGACGTGGCTCCGTGTCGCTCCAGGAGGGACATCCTGGCAAGGTGTAGCACGATGTGCGTGTGAGTGTGCGTGTGTTTCGGGGGGGATGGGGCCTTACCCTTCACCTTGCCGCGCTGCGCTTATCCCCAGGGGCGAAAAAAAACTTCACGCCCCAGAGATGCATCGTTCCTTCCACTGCCCAGCAAAACCGGCCTCAGCCATACTGGTAGATGCATGGCAACGATACCATCTGATATCCAGCGTACCGCACATGCAGCCACCTAGCGGCTGAAGCTGACATATGCGATGGCGGCCCCGCTTCAGGCCGCGCGGTAGCGTACTTCCTGGCTAAGCTCGGCCAGATATGGCGCCGAGCGGCGTCCCTGAAGATGCCCGAGGCCACAGGCGACATCCGCGAGATTGTGGGGCAGCCGGTGTTTGTGCCGCTGTACAACCTCTTCCGTGTGTACGGCGGCGTGTTCCGCCTCTCCTTCGGCCCCAAGTCCTTCGTAGTGGTCTCCGACCCCGCGGTGGCAAAGCAGGTGAGCCAGTGGACTGTGGTTGCAGGGCAGCCAGCGCGGCATCGCCCGGCAGTACTGAGCGCCTGCGCGATGCCGGCAGGTGCTGATGGAGAACGCGGGGAACTACTCCAAGGGGATGCTGTCCGAGATTCTGGACTTTGTGATGGGAACAGGCCTCATCCCGGCGGACGGCGAGACGTGGAAGATGCGCCGGAGGTGCGCCCTGGCACTGCCCCTCCTGCCCGCCTCCGCATCACTCTGCCAGCCGCCCTGACACGCGCCTCGGGGCTGTGGCTCCGCTCAGGACGCTGGTGCCGGCGCTGCACAAGAAGTACGTGGAGAGCATGCTGGTGAGTGTCCAATGCTCAACACCAGTTCTGCCGTAGCGTCTGCCATTGAGCCGACACGGGCCGCCCATTGAGCTGGTGACAGAGCGGGTGACAGCGCCCCACGCGGGAATGCGAAGATGCGACGGCAGTTCCCTCTCCTGCGCGCATCCGATACCGAGTCCATACAGTGATACTCTGCAGTGGTTTCATCTCGCAGTGCTGAGCTACCTAGCCCTAAGCGGGACCTTTCTCATCGCCACACTCCTCTCCTGCATATACAAAGAGATACATATATACAGCCCTATCCTCCAAGCATGTAGCTCAATCACTGCATGATGCGGTCCAGGGACAGCCGGCTGACAACATGAGGTGCCGCCCAGGACATGTTTGGGGAATCGACCCTGCACGGGCTCAGCAGGCTGGAGCAGGCCGCGGACTACGGCGGCACCGTCGAGATGGAGAACTACTTTTCGCGCCTGGCGCTGGACATCATTGGCAAGGCCGTCTTCAACTACGATTTTGACTCGCTCACCAACGACGACCCCATCATCCGGGTGCGCTCCGCTCGCATGCCGGCTGCCCACTGGCGTATTCTCATGTGGAATCGAGAGAGAGAGAGAGCGACAGAGAAGGAGAGAGAGGGAGAGAGAGAGAGAGCTCATTTTGTGAGTATCTCTAACACGCGCCATGCCGTCCTCGGTATCTGCGGGGTTTTGTCTGCGCAGGCAGTGTACACCACGCTGCGGGAAGCGGAGTACCGCAGCCTCACATTTGTGCCCTACTGGCGCGTGCCTCCGCTGGCGGCGATGGTCCCGCGGCAGCGCGCCTGCACAGAAGCGCTGCAGCTGATTAACACCAGCTTGACGGACCTCATCGAGAAGAGCCGCAAGATCGTGCGTGCCAAAAAATATGAATAATGAACTATAATTCTTGTGATTGTGATTGTTATTATTATTGCTATTACTATTTTCATGCCCCCCCACCCCCGACCCCACCCCCCCACACACACACACACACCACGTACCCCCACACACAACCACCACCATAACCACACACATGCACACACTGTTCCCCCTTCCACCGCCATCACGCTTGCGTAGGAGCTCCTTGGGCCCGGGTGGCTGACAACCGGGGGCTGTGCAGTTTGAGGATGAGGGCAAGGAGTTTGACGAGGACTTTCTGTCAGCAAAGGACCCCTCCATCCTGCACTTCCTCATTGCCTCCGGTGAGTCAACCCCCTCCCGCTTTGAGCGTCCTGTCCGCCGGCTGACGTTATCGGCTCACCTGATGAAAGCGAAAAGGTAGGGAGGTTTATAGCGGAGCTGCGTGCCTGTTCCCAGGCGACGACATCTCGTCCAAGCAGCTGCGTGACGACCTGATGACGCTGCTGATCGCGGGCCATGAGACCACGGCCGCGGTGCTCACCTGGACCTTCTTCCTGCTGTCCCAGCACCCGGAGGACGCGCAGCGGGTCAAGGAGGAGGTGCTCCTCCCCCCCTCTCCCACCCATTTCCCCCCTTGCCTTCGATGGACACCTACCCCACTGCCATCATCATGCCACCTGCATGTTGCAACTGCACGCCGCCTCTGCTAAATATCATTAGCCACACAGCGCCATCGTGATGGACCGCGCTCACGGCGGCACCCTTGACAGGGCAATGCTGGTGCGACATGCCTTCTGACTATTATACTCGTTCTGCCACCCCTACTGCTTCTTCCGCTGCCAGGTGGACCGTGTGATTGGCGACCGCAAGCCCACGCTGGCCGACATGAAGGAGCTCCAGTTCACCACACGCGTGATCAACGAGTCCATGCGCCTGTACCCGCAGCCGCCGGTGCTCATCCGCCGCGCGCTGAAGGAGGACAACCTCGACGGCTACACCTGCAAGGTGCGGACGAGCGCAGCGCATCGCCAATGTAGGGGACTAGGGTTTCAGGTTTTAAGGTGGGTGTTTTTATGGGTGGTTTTATGTAAGCCCTCATATTAAAACCTTGAACCCGAAAACCGGCAACCGTCCATCATCATAACTGGAAACCTCATAAATGGCAATTAGCACGATGGGAGCCATAGGTTATAAATACCCTACCACCAAGTACGCCCATAGATGGCGACCATCCATCATCAATAAAACATCCACAAGATGTTGTGCCTCACAGTAATGAGGCAGCATTTCCTTATCAGCGGCTGAGGCTGACCTCTCTTACGTCTCAGGTCACCGCTAGGTCTCAGTACTCATCGACACGTACGTACTAACACAAACGGTCTGTAGACAAAGAGCGTTTATTACCCCCGGGAAGAGGCAAAAACTATTAAAACTGAGAAATGTCAGAATAAAGCACGAATTCATCGCGAACACTCCGACGCAAAGGTGCAGAACAATTCATTATTTTTGGCCCCGCGGACCGTATTTAATTCTACGGTACTATGGCTCATTGTGCTGTTCCCATGGGGCGCTGCAGGAGGGCGACGACATGTTCATCTCGGTGTGGAACCTGCACCGGTCCCCGGAGCTGTGGGAGGAGCCGCACGAGTTCCGGCCCATGAGGAAGGAGTTTGGCCCGCTGGGCCCCATCCCCAACGAGGCCACCACGGTGGGTCCCGCCTTGCAGCGCCATCACCGTCGCTGGACGTCGCCCGTGAATCGCCGCCCGTAATGGTGTCTACATTGAATGGTTTGTGGGCGTGCGGGGGTCACATTTCACCGCCACGCTTTCTCAGCGTTATGATTTCTATACTGCGCCCAAACAGCCTGAAGACACACACAATGATCGTCGTGCCATTATGATTTTGCTCGCGGGTCCACGAGTCCGTTTACACCGCCAAGTGGGAGACTCCGTGCTACACCTGTGGCGTTTTTCCTCCACCCCCGGAACAAAACTGGGAACAGTGCAACCCTTGCAGCGTCTCTACTACGACGGCCGTTTAGGCAGCGATCAAATTACGGGTAGCCCTGGGTAGGCGGTGCTACGTTATATAGCAAAGCAAGTTGCCAAAGCATTCCGCACGACAAATTGAAGGCCGGTGACAGAATTTCCAACACTGTTGGATCACCGTCTAAAACACGGCCATCAAAATACCCGGCACTGACCACGAAAGGTCCGCCGTATCCGTTTGGGCGTCGCCCCATCCGAGTAATGCGAGTTGGGGCAAGCCCCAACCCGCGGAGCATAGCATTCCGGGAGCGCGATACATGTGCAACAAAAAGGCAATGGGAGGGAGGGCCCGACGCCATAACTGGAAATTTAAGTCCCGTTCCCAGTGAATTCCAGGGCGCCGTGAAGGGAGGGCGGGACCCCGGCGTGACGTGCAGCGATATACCGGTATTTCAAAAAGAGCAGTGATTTCCTTCTTCACAACTCTAAAACTCTCAAATTTCACTCAACTTTGAAAATATAGCGTGGAGTGACACCAAAGCGGTTTCCTGACGATCGAAATCAGACAACCGCCATACAGAGGAGAGGCGCCAGAAAAGAAACAAGCAAGGGAGGAGGGGGGGGGGGGGGTACTGTGACGCTGACCACTCGGTTTGTGGTTACGGGCGAGCAGGGGTTCAAGTACCTCCCTTTTGGCGGCGGCCGCCGGAAGTGTATCGGCGACCAGTTTGCGCTGTTTGAGTCCATCTGCGCGCTCGCGATGCTGATGCGCCGCTTCGACTTTGAGCTGGACGTGAACGCGCCCGCCGTCGGCATGACGACCGGCGCCACCATCCACACCGTGGACGGGCTGCACCTCAAGCCCACCCGCCGGGTGCTGACCCCCGAGCCCGAGCCCAAGGCGGAGCCGGCGACGGGTGAGCCAGCGGCCAAGACGGACGCCACGGCGGATGTTGCAGCGTGATAGGTCGGCGTAAACTGTTACAGGAGTGCGGGGTCCTGCTGCTTGCCACTTGTGGAAAGAGGGAGGGGGAGGCAGGGGCGGCATAAATTTCGGGCACGCCGAGTTTGTTTCGTACATCGGCATGCCTGCAGGCAGCGGTGTGGGACGCTGTGCCGTGCAGCTGCTGTGAGCGGGCGGGCGCAGTTCCAGCGCTGGATGCAAGTATGGCTGCGGCTTCCGGCGCATTGATCAGGCGCAGCGCCATGCACCGCTGGAAGCCTGTATCAATGTACCCTCGTGCCGAGTAATCACGCCAAGTCGCCCCCGTGAATCTCTACGCAATGCCCGTAAGCTGGCACTGCCGTACCAGTTTATTGGTTGGCAGTTCCAAAACATAGTGAATGATTTTGCAACGAGTGAGAAGATCCGACGCATGGAACTGGTGATGTGTGCTGATATATTTCAGATATGGTTCTTCTCTCTTCGCGCAGGGGAGGGGGGGGGGTAATCAAAAACGATAATATACCGCAAACCAAAAGCTTCAAGGTTGCAGTTAGCAGGGGTTGTCATTGCACATGAGGGCCAGTGTGTCCTTGGGTCTGCATTGGAACTGATCCATTAGCTTTTTATATGTGGGAGAGAAAGACATTCCGCTGCTCCGGTACATCACCATGCTACCCAGGACTGATGAACTTGGCCTTATGTCCATCATTCCACAGCGATGAAGTGTTGTCATTTTATATAGTCGCCACGCAATGGGGTTTGGAGGTGCATGTCGGCTCACCACCCAATGCTGCTAGCACGTCTGTGGTGCTCTTTTGTGCAGTGACACCGACAGATACACACATCCATAAACATTCGATCGGACGGGCCGGTGAGACATGCAAATGCCCGGGGGCTTCGTCTTTAAATGCATGTGATGGAGAGCTTCAAGCACCTTGGCAGCTTGGCCCGCAATGGCGACAATAGCCATGATGTTGACAATAAGATTGAGTCGGCAGTAGGCAAGGCATTTGGGAGCTTGTGTCGGTGCTCTACTTGGCAAAGCGGTGGTTTTCGGCTGTGTAGCCGGCATGAAAGTTGAAGGTAACGTAGCAGATCCGCTCGGTGTACGGGGGCGCGGCGATCCAGCAGCCTCTCTCCGCGTGCCAAGCGAGCCATCTATGCCAAAGTCATCCACTCCATCCTCATGTACGGCCGTGAGTGTTGGTCACTGACTGGGGCTCTGGACTCCCGCTTTCCATGCTCTTTCATGCTCGATGCTTACGAGTCTTGGCATGCCGGGTCACATGCAAGGACACGAGGAGATGCCACACGTGTAGGGAGAGGCTGCGCAAGGACTACCGAGCTGGGAGTCTACTCCATTTACTACTATATGGCAAGTAAGGCGGCGGCTCGGCTTGGACATGCAATTCGGATGGACTTTGAGTGTCTACCCGCCCGACGCATGTTGTCATCATGGGTGCCTCACTAAGGGCATCCCTAAGGGCATCCCTGCCATTGGGTGCGCCCTAAGGGCATCCCAATAACATGATTGACTGGTCGCGCGATTATTCAGAAGGCCCTCAAGATATTTGGCATTCGCACCACATGGCAGTCAATAGTGACCGATCGCATACTTAGCATGATTGGCACCAAACTACGCTGAAACACGGCAACTTCATGTGCAAGCACAAGAAGAGCATTAGGCGCAACCCAGATGAATATCATCCATATTTTTAAATGTACTGTAGCCCCTTCACAATATCACACAGTACATGAGGAATTCCACCCCATTTCCCCGAGAATCCGCCGTGTTTATTGACATGGCCCGTCGTCTGGAATTAATTTCTTGATAGGACGTGTGTAATACTGACTGACTGACTGAATATGCGCCACCACCATCATGATTGTGTGTCTACCGACACTGCCGACGACTGCGCTGCGCGCGCAACATACACCTTTCCATAAAAGTCTTGCCCCCTTGTCAAACAAGCAAGCATCAATTGTACATTGGCCCATTATGAGCCCTCACCTTCGTTTCCGGCCGCGCCCTTCCATGTGTCATACGTGAACACGACATCATGCTTGGGGGGAGCCCTAAGTGGCGTTTGTTGGGCTCTCGTTGTAAATGCCATAGGCATGCGTGTCATTGTTTAGGGTTAGTAATGAATTTGACAACCCAATGTCACAACGGCACGATTTATATATCGTACATACATGTGTTCTATGTGTACGGCTGCACGCCAAGAGTTAGTTCTACCATCGTAGATCACATTCACAAAGGCGCGCTCTCCTCGCCGTCAGCATGCAAGCAAGTGAGCAGTTCCCGCAAAACGGCCAATTGAATCGCTGTCCGCATTCAATGCGCCCTTGGTAGAGCCGAGCTTCAGCCCATACTGCGCAGAGGTGCAGCCCCCGAGTCAGCGGGTGGGTCCATATGGTCACCTGCTAGGGAATCGTCCAGGGTATGTGGTAGGGCCGGCCATCAATACGCTCCCATATTCTGCTGTTGGGCTGCGCCTAGCGGGCCCCTAAGCGGGGAAAATCCGCCCGCGCGGGGCGAGTACATCGCCTTTTTATCGGGATGCGGACCGCGCGGTAAGCCACTGTACTAGGGTTTGTATGAGAACCTAAAAATATTTGCATCGGGCCACCCCTACCCCCTACCCCCTCGGTCATGTTTCCACTGAGGGCCCCAGCAGGGTTCGAACCTGCGCGGAGCGGAATCACAAGCGTAACAAGCACCCCCACCCTCCGCCACCTATCACATCTCAAGCTATTGATGAATATTCTAAGTTTATTTTATGATAAAAACGCGCCACTGTACCACTCGGCGGTCAGCGCCGCCGGTGCTGACGTGGCGATATGGACAGATACGTACAGGTCAAGACTTTCGAGGGGGACTGTACATGCGCGGGTGCTGCTTCGTCGACTACGATGCGCGCGATGTACAGCAGCCCACAAAATCCTCTGCATGTTATATGGGTATGATTTGGGTTATTTGGTCGCTTCTAGTCGGTAAACCCACGCATAGTCTACGCCGTTGCAGCCATTGCGAGTAGAACCATGAAAGAGCGCGCGTGCACAGGGTGTGCTAGTGCCTCGGGGATATTTGTTAGATATATCCAACATTTTTTGTATATATCACACAAGTTTGAGAGGCCTAAAAGGCATTATGCCAATTAAACATAATTGGAGTATTTCCACTGGCCTACGCGGGGCCCAAAGGGACTGTCTTGATATCCCCCCGGGTACATAAAGCAAACCGGCCGCCAAAAAGTGGTCAACATCGTTTTGCCCTTTTCAAACTTTTAAAAATATTCAAACTCGCTCACCCACATGTCCAGCCACCCACCGGCCGCTATGAGGACCTCCGTCACCAAAGGCGCTCGTGTATCAGCCCGCCGAGGCCCCATGTTAACCCTGTTGGATTTATCCTCGCATACAAAAGTCCCCGAGGCACTAGGGCTAATGCGACGTCGCGCGTGGCGGGCGCGTCGCCTGTTATGCGCCATTACCAGTGTAACAAGTGCTGCACGGCCGGGCTGTGAACGGTTTGAGCGCACGGCACTCCGACATTTGGAATTAAGAACCGTGTTTTTCTTCCATGCATGGTCGCCGAGATACATGTGTTGGCCACCTACTCATGCCGCGCGGCGCATGATATGGAGTCTATGGTCAGCTAGCGGGCTGCATGCGACATTTGCAAACTGGTTGTTCGCCATGCAAGAAGCAGAAATATTGCAATCACGGTATAACTCATGACATTTCGGCGTTTAATCAGATTGGGTTGAAAATCAGTGCGATGAAACGCCCGTGACCTGCGCTTTCCAACGCACTAATTTTCAGCCCAATTTGTTAAAACGCCGAAATGTTGTGGCCCATCAAAGTTACGCTATGTTATGGTATCCCAGCCAACCAACTCACTGTGGGTGCATGATGGGGGCATGTAATGTGCCCTTCCATGCAAGCTTCCAGGCGCGACGACCCCTTGGATAGGTCTCCACGTCGCGCGGACCCCGTCATTATTTTGTCTTTTTCCCTTGGATGATGGGTGACATGTGTGACAACATGCGCGCATACATGTAGTGCAGCAGTGGCGACATTGCTGTCGAGGGGGCCAGCCCGCGCTTAGCCTACGGTGCGGGCGGTATAAGCATGCACCTATGAAATCGAAGGCACTTTATATGTGCTACTTTCACCCAGCGAGGCGCGGCCAACGGCGCTTATCTTGCAGTTTGGAAAATTGTGGGATGATTAGCCCCATCACGACGACGGGATTATATGAAATATACGGGCACACTCTTGTGGAAATCCCACGCATTACATCGGTAGCGTGCATGGGTTGGGATCAATCTCGGTCGTCTTACAGCGCATGCATACGTCCACCCACCACCGGCAGCGCGCGGGCATATGCAAAGGATGGTAGCTACGCCGCCAACATATTGCCCCCTATTATTCATTGCCCGTTTTTTCTGTGATTTTAGCCGCCATGTGCCAAGCAATGCCATTGCCGAAGAACAATTATAAAAGTGCGACAACCGGGAGAAACGGGTGCCTCCTTGGCGTAGGAGGCTTGCATACACTGAATTACAAGGCTCCATGGCCCCGCGGCCCCATGGCTTAGGCACCGAGGCGAGGATACGCGCGGATTTCTATGTGCAAATACTTATGTGCACTGGTGTATAATACCTAGCAGACGCGCGCGCGGCTCGCACGGCGGGTAAAGTGCTGGTCGCAATCACAAGCACAGGCCGGCATCGCCGCGTGTGCTTCCATGATGTCGATGAGCGGCGGATCGGACCCACCCGCAGCCGAGTGCTGCATGTTGCGCTGCCAGTACTTGAAGTAGGCGCCATCTACATGCAAGTCGTCACACGCTCCGCAGCTTTTCCACCAGTCCACCGAAGCCTGACCACCTCTCACCCTCTCGCGCTCGGAAATGATGTCCGTTCTTGCTTCAGTGGCGCCGACCTGCCTGGCGCTCCGCGCCTGTGGCACCCGCCCCTCCGTGCGCCGTGGCGCCCGCCTCGCCGCTGCGCGTTCCTCGCCGGCGCCGCTCTCCTTCAGCGGCGGAGGCTTTGCACCCGCTAAGCAGCTCAGCAGCGGCGGGAGACACGCGATCGCCAGACTCCCCGCTCGTGGGGCCGCTTTTTCGGCGGTTTTCGCGGCTGCGGCGGGCGACAAGGTGGAGCTGATGATAGACGGGTATATGCTGTTCTGAAGTGATGCCGCGCTAGCTCTGCACTGCGTGTACGTTGCACCGGCAATTCACGGTTCCAAATTTCGCACTCACAAGGACCGATTGCGTGCAGGATGATGTGCGAGGGGTGCACCTCCCGCGTCACCGAGGCGCTACAGGTGGGGGGATGCCTGGGGCGATGGGATGGGTGCGATATATAGCAGTCGGTGTCTCGCTGGGTGCTTGCCTCCGCATGTCGAGATTGCACCCGGGGGAGAGGTCGCACATGCGCTGCAGGTAGCGGGAGAGGCCTAAGCACAACCTGCACGCATGTTTTGATGGGGCACAGCTGGCTTTCGGTCCGAGCCAGCCTCTGGGCCCATGCTGGCAAAGGGGCCTGCTGTGATACAGAGGACAGACGCGGCAGGGCTGACTGGATGCCACTTCATCATCACCGCATGAGGACTGGGCGACTGTCTGCAGGCACTGCCAGAGGTAGAGGCGGTGGAGGTCACCCTTGAGCCCGGCGCAGCCACTGTGGAACTGGCTGAGGGCAGCTCCAAGGAGGCCGCCGCAGAGAAGCTGGTGAAGACCGTCGCGGAGCTGGGATTTGAGACAAAGCAGGCCGCGTAGCTTGTTCCATCTGCCTTGCCCTAAGGAGGCGTGTGAGCTGGCGCAGGGTTTGCTATCCCTAATGCCAAGTACTCCGCTAATCAGCATCAAGCATGGCGTCACAAGCAGTAATAATATGGGTCCGAAGTCTGCACAGCTACCCGTAACATTTAATGAGGTTCGCTGTGGAAAAGTATAATGAATTGTTTTGCAGCAACGGGTCAGACATTACAATTAATTTTCGTGGCGTATTCTGATATTTTTCCAGGTAAAATGTTTTTTCTGTTGCTAAGGGGGGGGAGAGAGGGGGGTTCCAAAACGATAATATACGGCGAACCCAAAGCGTGGTTATGGTACGTACATCTACCCAAAAGCGCACGCCTGCGTTGCACTTGATGGCCCGGCAATCGTGTTAATGTGAAGTCTCGCCATGCGCCGCAATGTTTGCAGGATGGTAAGCTTCAAGCCATGTTATTGGAGAAAACATACGGGAGTGAACACTGCGCTCTGTGATGTGGCCAGCGCATGGCGTGCGCAGTGCCGGATGCTGCCTACCTGTACTTACTCCAGACCATAACAAACACCGCATTTGCTACTTGCTGTTGCGATGAGTGGTGCATGCTACCATCCATGCTGACAGGGATATCTATACCTTGAAGCGTTAATTTACTGGACAACTTTGCTGGAAGGTTCATCAACCAGACACGATATCAGTAGTTCTGCTCGAAGTGATGCCCATTCAGGGGTACTGAAAATATAATTGGTCCCGAAAGCTACGTACCAGCAGCTTGTGTGTAGAGTTTTTAGGGCTTTACGGGAGGGGCGGGGATCTCTCGGATCTCTCAGACGCGCAATATACCCCTGCCTATGATGTGAAAGCTGCAAAGCGAGACAGGGCAGTCACGATGCGCTTGAGGCGGGGGCTTTCTGATGGCATCGGTTCCTGCTGTTCCAATTATTGGCGCATTGAGTAGGCGGACGGCATATTTGCCGCCAAGGTCGCCCATGAATTCCACTCCATTGACTCGGAAAGTTTCCACAGCGAAAAGCGAATGTGCAGCCATCATCACAGCATGCTATTTAATAACGTCCAAGCAATGTCAGTGCCATGATATATATTACGTCATGTAACATCATGACATCAGCAGCACATGATACCGCCGTGTCATGGGCTCATGACCGTGGTCTGCGGAATGGTTATATCTGTACATCAGAATGCCCACCTGGTGCATATCAATAGCAGGCTGGATAAGCTTAGTGTAAGCGATGCATGCACTAGTGTTTGCGCTGCATACACAGTGTCCTGACCCAGCCGGCCAAATGAATGTGTTTACCACATATGTATGCGGCTACTGGCATGATTATTTTGCAGTCCAAATTATGTGGAATTGTTGACCGCTTATAGAACATTCTGCTGATATTGATTCCTGCGTGACTGCGACAGTCTCAGCAGTCAGGACTCAACAAACAAACAAAAAGGTGGTGTGCAGTGGTGGTGCCGAGGCGAGAGGCTGCAATGCTTGTCTGCATACAACAATTATTTATCACACCGCTTACCACATGGCAGCATTATATCGTACTCATATACCTGCCCACAAAAGTCTTGCCCCCCTTGTCAAGCATCAATTGTAGATTGCCCAAAGATCAGCCATTGCCTTCGTTTTCGGCGGCGCCCTTCCATATGCCATACATGAACATGACATCATGCGTGGGGGCAGCCCTAAGTGGCGTTCGTTGTGCTCTCGTAAAAGCCATATGTGTGCGTGTCATTGTTCAGGGTTTGTAATGAATTTGATATCCCAATGTCACGAGGGCAGGAACTTACATTGCACGTATATGCGTTCCATGTGTACGGCTGCACGCCAAGAGTTAGCTCTACCATCGTAGATCACATTCACAAAGGCGCGCTCTCCCCGCCGTCCGCATGCAAGCAAGTGAGCACTTCCCTCAAAACGGCCAATACTGCAATTAAGGCTTGCTCCAAAACCAGCCCACTTACACCTGCTGTCCGCATTCAACGTGCCCTTGGTAGAGCCGGGCTTCAGCCCGTATTGCGCAGGGGTGCAGCCCCCGAGTCAGCGGGTGGGTCCATATGGTCGCCTGCTAGGGCATCGTCCAGGGTATGTGGTAGGGCTGGCCATCAATATGCTCCCATATTCTGCCAGCGGGCCCCTACGCGGGGAAATCCGCCCGCGCGGGGCGAGTACTCCGCCTTTTATCGGGATGCGAGTCGCGCGGTAGGCCACTGTATTAGGGCTTGTAGGATAACCTAAAAGTAGTCGCATCGGGCCCCCTACCCCCCTCGGTTTGCGACTGTATCTCCATTAGTAAGGGACCCGGCAGGATTCGAGCGGGATCACGAGCTTAACAAGCAGCCCCACTTGAACAAGGGCAGTTATTGAGTCAAAATGTGCACATTTCTGGACTCAAAATTACCCCCCCCCCCCCCCCCCCTAACTCAGTTTTGTGCCCCTTTTGGGGGGTGCAAATTTGAGTTACGCCTAGTACTGTACGAATGTACTGTGACACTGAGCTTTGACACATTCCTCTTCTTGCCAACATTGTACGAGGTACTATTCACCTAGCTAGTGAAATGAACCTGCACTATGTACTACACATCTGTTGTCCACCGCCCTTTGACGAGATGCGTCGCTACCCTTCCATGCTAACCGTTTTTGCCTCGAATGCTACTCCGCCACTGTGCTCTTCATTCATCTATCACTCGCAGGCACCCTTGCGCTTGTATTCTTCGAGGCGTCTTCACGCTTCTCGATAGATGCTGCACAAAGCATGTTAGACCGTCCTCGCAGAGCAAAACGCACCTCTGCCCGCTTGCAAAGTCCTGTGGCGGGGGCATCTGCGGCTGCACTTGGTTTTGAACCAACGAGGGCTCTCGACACACTGCTAGTGACCCCCATGGCGCAAGATTCTCCGCAGATGCACTTGCGTTCGGGCAAGAGGGCGTCCCATGCGCCAATACCCACGACCCAGCCCATGAGGCCCGCTGCAGCCGAGCGGTGGGCAACATCGAAGCGGACCGCCATGGCACGGGGCCGGAGATTCACAGCCTTCGCCTCACCGCGAGCCTCAGCCTGACCCCCAGCCTCAAGGTGTGCCACCTTTGGACCCTCTCCTAGGAGCGATAAATTCCAACGGTACGCAGACTCGCATCTTCGCTATCATTTCTCACCAGGGCGCCGTGGGCTGCGTTAAGCGCACCTCGCCATCGCGCATCTCGACATGAATGGTGACACCCGCCCCGTTTCCCACCCGTTCCGTGTTTTCGTCCTTGTCTGCCAACGACCTCTAACACCTCACGATCCGCAGGACCCGATGCCCTCAGACTGCAAGGGAGGGGCGGGGACGAGAGCACGGTGAACATGCGGGCCTTCCTGGCCTCCGAAGACCACCGGCTTGTGTACAACGAGCTGCGGGGGATTTGCGACGAGTATGTCCAAGAAGCTCACCGGCAGCTGCGAATCTCGTCTCATGGTTACATTGCCCGGCACAAGGCCCTCGTCATGGCAGACCCGGACTGCGGCTCGGGTCCTGCCCATGTCGACGGCGTGGCGGGGGGGCTGCTCCTCATCATATTTCTCAATTGCTGCGCGCCACTCACTGCCGTCCGGAGGGGGCAAGATGTGACAATTGTCGACGCCTTGAAGTGGGCTGCATTTGGAATCGTGAGCCCCCCCCCCCCCCCTTCGCCTTCCACAGTGCCATTATGTTTTAGACCCTAGTCGGGGTGGAATCTCACCCTCGCGCATGTCTCTCCCTGCATTTCCGCCCGGTGGGAAGTCGCAGCAGCGTCGCCGCTTGGCGTCGTGCCGTGGCTGGAGCATAATCGGCCGGAGGTCCTTGCCGAGCTGCGGAAGGTCCGGAATCTCTGCACTGGGCGTCAGGTGCAGAGCAAACCTCTCGTCCCCCTCGGCGTCGCGGACGACCGCTACCGCACGGACGTCTGCCAAGGAAACGAGGACGCTTCGACATACTCGCGCCCTAGCCTTGCTTTCCTATTTCCTACACAAGATGTCCACGCCAGCCCGCCCAAGGGAGGCGTCAACCCTGCGTTCGCAACATGATGCCCGAGATGCAAGGACCTCGCGGGCGTCGCCCCTTGCTTCCGCATCTTCGAGAGCATGCACCCCAACCCAGGCGCGATGCATATGATGCCGGGACCGGAGTGGCTAATTCTGTCCTATCACGTCCCCGGCATGTCTGCCTTCCTGTCTGAAGTCGACCACGAGGACGAGGCCCGCCGTTGCAAGCACGAGACAACGAGAACCATGGCGGCGGCGAAAGAGATGCGGCACCTACCGCTGCTGGCGGCCTCCAAGGCGGAAATCTCTTGCGTGCAAATTCCGAGCACCTACTTGACGCCATGGCCCCTCCCGCGAATGGACTACCTCGACAGCATGTTGACAGCGGGTCGTGTACTTATCATAAGTCAAAGCACCCAAGAAACTCCGACACCAACAGACGCGCCTTGTGGTTGGTCGTCGGAAGAGATTCGGCGACTTTAACGGCGCATCTCTCGGAGCACCTCGCAAGCAACGTGGGTTCGTGTATGCCCGCCCGTGACAGGGGATTCATGCAGCTTTAGCTTCGCCGCCATAGCTCATTGGGCAATACGTCATTAATCATAATCAACGATCATAACAAATCGTTTTGACCGCAGATAAGAGTTGAATCAACTCATGTCCGTCGATTTCACAAACCGCACGTTCTTTGCTAGATAGCGCGGACGGGGCAGCGGGGCGCCAACGACATGTAGCACGCCCATGCAGACATCACGGTCAACCCCTACTGCAATTCAATGCTGGGGGGGCACTGCACCGATGCCCTCACCCAGTATGCCACTGCCCACATCTTGATGGGGGCAGCGGGGCGCCAACGCGCCGCGGCCGGGGCAGCGCGGCGCCAACGCGCGGCTGCCGGGGATCATGCTGGTGATTCATGCAACCCCGCATACTAAATGGTTTTCAGCCATCTAGGCATTAAAGCATGCCTTAAGGCAGCATCTGCGGTGCAGCGCTGCAGCAATCTGCGGCGTGCCGCCAGCAAATATCAGGTCCTAGCGGCAATGCCTTGCAATCCGTATAGTATCGTCAAGCCGGTGCGTGTTCATATCCCTTCTATGCCATGCAGCCCCGCATACTAAATGGCTTGCAGCCATCTATGCAATTACAACATGCCTAATAAGGGCAGCATCTGCGGTGCAGCGCTGCAGCAATCTGCGGCGTGCCGCCAACAAATATCAGGTATTAGAGGTATTGCCTTGCAATCTGTATAGTATCGTCAAGTCGGTGCGTGTTCATATCCCTTCTATGCCATGCAACCCCGCATACTAAATGGTTTGCAGCCATCTAGGCACTTAAAGCATGCCTAAAGGCAGCATCCGCGGTGCCGCGCTGCAGCAATCTGCGGCGTGCCGCCAGCAAATATCAGGTATTAGAGGTACTGCCTTGCAATTTTGTGGTATTGTAACGCGTATGCGCAATTAATTTCCTTTTTTGTCATATAAATCCGCATACTGAAAGGGTGGCAGCCATCTACTAGGCCGTTATAGCCTACCTAAAGGCAGCAATATGCAGTTCAGCGCTGTAGCAATCAATGTGTGAACGTCGACTGGCATCCCGCATATGTGCAAGGAGGCATGGATCGTCTTCATCCACAAGGTCAGCTTTCTCCGCCTCCAGAAGATTGCACAGTCACGATTGCCCAGAGACTGCACAGACTGGCCCACGAAGCTCATGAGATTCCCCATCGAGTTCTTCCCTTCGACCACAAAGTCTACCTGCTTCATGGTGGGCAACTTGGCGCAAACTGTGAGGCACTTTGGCTTCTCCGACACACCCGCGAACAAGATTGCGTCGGCTCTCGAGATGGTGACGACCAAAGTGTTCATTCACATTAATGCAAGTGGAGTTCGAAAGCTGTGGGTGCGTGCGCTCCCTGACCCTGTCAACGAGCACGCGTACGCCGACCGCAAGCGCGCACACCAAGACTCCAATGGCATCCGGGGAGCCTGACCGGTGGCATCTTGGCAACATGCCGTGCAGTCCGTCCTCTTCGTGGAGCGCCAAAGCAATACTGTGAAACACTGTGGCTACTCGATTCGCAGCGTGCGCGAATGGCACAACGGCAACGAGATGCGGCGCGGCATTCAATGCATCAAGAACCGCCAACGCTACACGAAGTCCACCAACACCTGCCAGCCATGCCGAGCCGGCTCTCTACCCCCCACCGTCTTGGTCGACGACCGCTACTACCAGGTCGTAGCGGCGCCGCGTCACGCTGGCGGGTCCTCCAAGCCCGCATCTCTACCACCGCCAGCGGGGTCCGTCGGAGATGGCTCCCAAAACGGCGCTGCAGCAGGTAGGTCTCTTGGAGCTTCGAGCAGCTCCGCCCCCTCCCCCGAGGAGGCTTGGTCCCTCGGAGACTGCCAAGCCGCCGACTGAGCCTCAACCTTCGAGTGCGACGAAGCGCCCGCACGGTGCGTTGAGCACGGGAGGCAAGAGCACCTTGACGCCCATTAAGCTGCGTGGGAAGCATTCCAAAAAGTGCAGGCCGAGTCCTCCTTTTAAGATGGCGAAAGTGTTGGAGGACGACGACCCCTTCCAGGCGCCTAAGCCGAAACGCGAAGCCACATCAAGCCGTCAGGCGCCTTCGGGTGCCGCTGGTGTGAGTCGCAAGGCCACGTCTTCCCGTGGCGGTGCCCCATCTCCGCCTCCCCGACCCGCATCTCCGCCTAAGGAGCCCTCATTTCGGGACGCGAAGCCCGCACCGCCGCATGCGGCGACATCTCGCCCCAACGCCACGTCGCTGTGAGCATAGTTCAGAGGTAGCATCTCGTTGCGACGAACACAATCTCTGAGGTCGGCGATAGACTCGTGGGCCCGGGGCCCCTTCTCTGCGCGAGTGAGGCTCTTTTTCCGGGCTTGAAACGCCAGTCGCCACGCCCCCGCGTCCGCAATCTTCCTAGGTGAGGCAGATAGTACTTTACGCGACTGAGGGCGCGAAGAGGACACGGCGATTTGTCATTTTAGTACTTTCGTATAGTATTGCATCGCACCTGAAACGTGCCAAAAAAGTGGGTACATATCCCAGCCTAAGCGATCACGTGGGGGGCACATTTTTGGGTCCAAGAATAGGACCGTTTTGACTCAAAAATGCCCCCTGTACCCAGCCCCACCCTCCGCCACCTATCACATTTCAAGCCATTGATGAATATGCTTCGTTAATAATTGTATCATGAAAATGCTCCATTGTACCACTCGGCGGTCGGCGCCGCCGGTGCTGACGTGGCGATACGGACAGATACGTACAGGCATAGGGGAGACATGAACTTTTGGATCTTCCTAATTCTGTAACGAGCTTGAAATGTCCTTAATTCTGTAAACTTTCGTGATTTTCCTAAAATCTGGAAACCGGTGAAGCCTTCTGGTCTTTCAAGTCCAATTTGAGTTCGTCAGGCAAAGCAGTGATCAGGATACATATAAATACAAACGCATCAGCCACTATCTACCCGGAATGTGACGATTCTATCTATTGACTATGCTGGGCTTGTGCTATTGCATTTGCTGCAACCAACCACTATTGATAGGCCATCAAACTGTACATCCACGCCTGCTGTTGTTGCTGAGGGACCAGCGCATTTTGCAATAGAGAAATTTGTTTGCAAAATGTATAAAGTCAGCAATAGTCCCAGTAAATTTCACAAGTCAACAATAGTTGTTTGTTGACTTGTGGGCCCCTCCTCAACCTACATCTCGACCACGCGGCAACAATTTGGCCCACAAAGCCAATCCCGGACCCCTCCGCCACCCCTAAACCGCGCCCTTCCGGCGGGCACCTCCCCATCCATCTCCCCGTTCAGCACACACGCATCATCCGGCGCCTCCGCAAACTCCCCCAAGACGCGCGACGGCTGAAGGCTCCGAAACCAGGCATCCCGAAAAATCCAAATACGACGACGTAATCCGCTACATCGTCTCCACCAACGAAACTGCCACGAAGGCCGGCTCCCCGCACGTCGTAGGAGGGGACTTCAACTCCCGATCACAGCCAAGCACCCCAACAAAAACATATACAACCCCTGGCGGACGCCAACATGACGCAATGGCACCATGAGGTGCCCACGTCCATTCCAGCAAACACCCCCATCGATCATTGTCTCCTTGGGGGCGCGTCCCCCCTCCCCCATCACCTCACAGCAGAAACCTTTGAACTGGACTTCTGCTGCGACCACAAAGGCATGTCGATCAGCCCCCCCCCCCCCCCCCCCCCCCCCCCCGAGCGCCCTTCTCCACCTCGAGCCGATTGCGGCGCCCCCGCCGCGGGGACAAACCGCGCGCAAATATCAATATACGCTCCCGATAACCCCGGAGGCAGCGGCGGCGTACCAATCTCGCACTGCCAAAACCAAACAACTTGCCCAGTAATTTACACAATCTTGGTCGGGGTCTCCACAGATTACACCACAACATATATCGAGGATATGGCGGCGGACCGCATGGCCCTCCTCAACCTACATCTCGACCACGCGGCAACAATTTGGCCCACAAAGCCATCCCCGGACCCCTCCACAACCCCTAAGCCGCGCCTCCCCGGCGGACACCTCCCCATCCATCTCCCCGTTCAGCACACACGCATCATCCGGCGCCTCCACAAACTCACCCAAGACGCGCGAAAGCTGAAGGCTCCGAAACCAGGCATCCCGGACGCCGTGACCAACGCCAGATGGGCATCGGTGCGCGACAGAGCCCGGGGCATTCTCAAGCCCGACAGCGGAGACACACCCCATACGCTGGACACCATACTTAGCGACTACCGAATGTCGCAAACGCACGAGCCACGAGATAAAAATCACCACAAGAAAATACGACAAGTACCGTAAAAACAGATACAACAAATCATACGACGCTATCCCCACATCTTCCACAGCCGCCTCAAAGCGGGAGCCCAAGGACAGAAGAGCACCACCCCCCCCGGATGACGCATGCAGACACCGCCACGGCCAAAGGCCTCACAGCCGATCCGGCGAGGGATGCCATAGAAAACCACTACGCCGCACAACTCCCCAAAGCCACCCCCGACACCCCAGGGACACCCCCTTGGTAATTACCGACCAACCCCGACCCATTCAAGATCGGTCCAAAGGGCGACTCCAACGTCCGTCTCACCCCCCAGTACTCCCACAACCTTCTGCACGAAACCAAACGCTTCCCAAGTAGGTACCGGAAAATGGTCGGGCCCGGACTTAATCCCAAACGAAATCCCCAAGTGGCTGCCGGAGAGCACCACCTAAGCTCTCCATATCCTCTTCCAACATATGGCTAAGTAGCCACTTGCACACCCCCTCAACCTGATGCACAAGCGGGACATTGTATGTTATAGAAACGGGGCTCCCCGGCCGAATGCGGCAACTATATACCCATTGTTCTCATGAACTGCGTGCTGAAGCTGTGAACAGCATGCCTATACAAGAACGGGGCTGCGTACGCCGGGGAACACGGCATTCGATGCGGCACGAACGACGGCTTCGTCCCGGGCATGCACATACACTATGGTCTCACCACAATCTTGACCGCATGCGCTGACGCAAAGGTACACCACAAGGACATATACGCAGTATATGTTGACTTCAAAGGCGTCTTTGACTGATGTTGTCCGTGGTCGACTTATCTCCCCACAAGATGAAATCACTGTTCAAAACATTCTTGATCACAGAATTGAACATGATACCGATCATTATGCGCGCGTCCCCGCCCTTGTGTTCCTTATGCAGTGGTTAGGCTATGACTCTTCGCATAACTCTTGGGAGCTCTATTGCAACCTCAGAAAGGTTGATATGCTTATGTCTATGCCCAACGCACACCCGCCTTGTCTGCTCTGTTTTGCCGCCCACACTTCCGTGAACTTGCTCGAAAATACCCTGCCCGATTTCCCCTCAACCTTTGAGACCCTTGCCTTGATTTTCTGGGAGGGGTAGGAATGTTAGGGTCTGTTCCCCAACCCTACCTATGCATGCACATATACCCGCGCCACTGTTACATATATCATTTGCATAATACTTGTAAGGAGCATTATTGAGGTTGACCATGTTAAGGACGGAACTGCCCCTCTCTTAAAGAGGTTCAGCATGATGCCCCTCGGGCAATAAGGCGTGGAAAGGTTATCTGCAGGGCTATCTACTGCGTGTCGTAAGGCCTGATTTGACCACCGGACGGTCATGTTCCAGCCGGTCACAGGTGGGTGGGTCGTGAATCGCCAAAAAAAGCGGTTCGCAACGTTTGGCCGCACTTGTATACCGCCACCACAACAACATATGGGCGCTCCCGCCCTGTCCCACTCGCCTCGCTGGGCAGCCGTGAGCGTCACCCCCGTCAACCCAAACTGTTATTTACCGCCCATAAACTTTGCCCACGCTCGGGACATCTAGGCTGTGGCGCGGAGAGCGGGTCGGGGGACGAGCGTCGCTAGGCATCGGCGGTTGGCGGGCAGTTGGTGATGTCCAGCAGTGGGAGCACGAGGTGCGACTGCCGCCGCGCCACGACGTCTGGTCGCCTTGGGTTTCGCTACCTTGCAAAACGCCTCCCTCGCCGCGGCCAGAAGTGCTGAGGTCGCTGCCATGTCCGCGTGTAGGCGGGCTGTGGCGATCGCCTGCCTGGCTGAGTCCACGCTTGCCTGTGCAGCCTCGGACGCGATGGCAAGATCCACTGGCGGACGTAGGCGACGCCTTGCTGGTGCGTCAACGCCAGCACCCCCTGACCCTCCTCCTGAACTTCCACGACCTGCTCCTCCTCTTCCTCCTCCTCGTCATCATCCTCCTCCTCTACCTACATGCCCACCGCTGCACCCTCGAGCCGCACGAGCTCCTCCTCTGCGCTGTCGACGTAGGCTATTGTCTGAAGTGCTGCAACGAGGGCCTCAGAGTAGGCAGGGAGCTTGCCAGCAGCAAGCTGGCACCACGTAACTGCCTTGTCGACTGCTGTGTGAGTCTGCCTCGCCGCGGACTTGGCTGCTGCCTTGGTTGCTTGGCAGGCAACCTCAACGAGTTCTGTGAGCGCAAACTCCATGTCCTCCTCACTCCACTGATTGTACGAGCCATGACCATCGTCGGCCGGCTTTCGACGGCCTTGAGCGAAGCTTGCCATAGCCGCTGCCTTGGCTTTGGCTCGGGCATGGCTCTTAGCGCGAGCATGCTTCTTGCGGCCGACGGCGACCAGCGCCAGGAGCGGCAGCAAAAATAGCAGAAAACTCACGCTGTAAAACGACACGCTCATCGGCCCGCCGCGCACCGAATGGGGCGGCACGCGACGAGCCATAGCTCCGCAGACACCTCAAAAGTGGTCTGGGATGGGTGGAGGGGGTCGGTGGCGAGCAGAGAGGTCGGCCATGTGGTGCGAGTGCTTAACGATATGACGATTTTAAACTCGGATCAGTTAACATCGGGCCGGGCCGCAGACCGCGGCCGGCCGGTTAGCGGCCCGATCCCAGATTTGAAACCATCCCCGAAAAGCTGATGAGGAGCTGAGGAATCCGAGGGTACCATAGTTTTGCGGCAATTTTGTTTTCCTTATAAAGCTATTAAGTGAAAACTAAATTTTATTGCCAATTATTGGTGTGGCCATTTGGTTGACAATGCTCCTTAAACCATCCTCATTATCTTTACGAATATACATACTCGTATGCTTGCATGCGCCCAGAGCCCGAGGGTAATCCCCGCGGCCCACATATCTTATGCTACACATGGTGCCATGTGACTGCTAATGCCTGGTCATCCGTGACCTCCAGCCCGATCAACCACGACCTGCCAGTTATAGCCGGCGGGCAACCGGCATGCTGTAACCAGAATCCGTCTGCTCAAACCACTTGCCCCTGTCTAAATACTGCAATGCACTACAACACCTCACACATCCTGCTCCCCACGATCATGCTATGCCCTCCCCCATCCCCCCGACCTCCGCCCAAAACACCGCAAGCCGGACGTAGTACGCGTCGGCGGATTCGACTGAAACCCGGCCACCGAAAGCATAACTCCCAACAACGATCCAAGAGCAGTGAGCCCCCCAAAATACAGATAATCGAATTCAAATACTGCATTGATCTCAATCATGATGCCAACGTACACGCTCTCATCCACGAAAATACCAACACACGGTGAACGCCCTACGCCAACAAGGCTGGATGTGTCCGATTGAAATCATCCCGCCTCCCTCATCAGCCGTAGCAGTACAATGCATAAACTCACTCTAGAGGCCATCCATGCATAACCTCACGGTCCTCCGCCCCAAGAAGCACACCCCGGACAAACCCCCTACAGCCCCAGCGCTGCTGCAATCCGCCTAGGTAGAGAACTCCAAAGACACCTAATCGGATGACTACATACACCTCTCCGCATATCCCGACAGTCCCTCAAACATGCCATATCCAATTCCCAATACCCCACACAAACCTATCTAAGACACACCCACCACTAAAATACACGCTCCCGCGGTTCGCCACACATGACACCCCCGCTACGGCAGGGGGGACCAATATCGAGCGGAATGGAAGGAGGAGGGGCGCGGGCGAAAAGGAGGAAGGCCGGAAGCTGCATCCGTAATCCCTAGGGTTCCCGCAACGGTTGGATACAACATGTCCTAAGCCATCTCGGCTTGGGCAGTGGAGAGTAGCAACTCAGCAAGTTGTAATTCTATTTCTATTTCTATTTCGCCTCCCACTCTTTGGCCTCGATCACTGGCTCGTCCCGTTGTCGGAGGAGCTGGCACGGGTAGTGGCAGGGGCTACTCTCGACTATCAATTCAACCGCGGCCACACGGGGCGGATGCGGATCGCGGCTGTGCGGCAGCTCGTCGCCGAGCGATTGTCCACTACAATGGTTACCCTGGACGCCCACGGAGAAGGGTGGCTGGGGCTAAAAGCCACCCAGGAGAACAACTTCGTCGCGTGCCGGGCGGTTGCCCAACTTCGACGCATGTACGATCGCGACGCCCGCATGCTCGAGCGCCGCGGCCAACGCGACGAGAACCGACCGAAATGAAAAGCCACCCCGGGCGGCAAGCCGGACGACGACACTATGGCATAGCCCCCCTTATTTGCCCTCGACGAGACGCTCCAGGCGGCCGACCCCCCTGGCCGCGGGGGCGGCATGGGGTAGTCCGACGACCCTGCTTACCGAGATGACGGCGCTGACCGACTTTTGGAGTTCGTGCAGGTTGCCATGGAGACAAGCAACGGCGGAGAGGTGGCTGAATATGGATATTAGCGCAGCTGAGCCCAACCAAGGTGCTCCTGCTTATAGTACTAAGGGCTTTATTGAGCCCTATAAGAACTGTAACAAATTCTATAAGATCCGTCGGATAACCCGCGGGGGGTGCTCGTACCTAACTTTTTTGCGCGTGCTCGTCGCGATGAGGTCAAGCCTATACGGTATGCGGCTCCAGTTAAGGGCAAAGTACATGTACATCATTATGATGCGGCTCCTCGATGACGGTCACGCTCCGAAGCACTACTGCGCTACATACTGCTAGGCAAGGCTCGCACTAACTACGTTGAAGGGCGTGTTGGTGCAGTCACCATGTGACCACGACCGCGAGTGGCTGGTCGAGCGAGGCCCGCGGAGACTCAGCTTAGATGCCCCCCACCCCCGTCGTTCTCTTTCGCATGTAACTCGGCGCACCTCATACCTACTATGTCACGCGGCATGTCGCATGTGCACCTCTAACAAGAAATATGTAACCAGCCAAGTTATACGCCAAGGCTCGTATAGATTTGCCTTGTGACAAGCCTTGTCCGACCCTTGCGGTGCCGTTGATGAGTAACCCGTCGGGCGGCCGTTAGTAAGTGAACGGGCATTAATGTCAAAATCGCCAGAGCAGGCGGGCGGCACACGTAGGGGACACATAATCGCTTCATGGGGCTATGGACATAGCGCTATATGGGGCGTTGGCAGCACATCATTTAATTGTGAACATTGAAGCACAATACCTAAAAGGATAACATCCTTAATTTCTTCACACGATCCGCAGTAATACCGATGTTATACCGGTAAGTGATTAAGTTTCGCACTCGCGCGTCAGCATTGGTATTTCTCGAAGTAACGGGCGGATATGATGGAGACGCTTGACCGTCGCCCGTCCGCCTCGCCGCCCGTCCGTCGACGGACGCCGGGCCCCGGGTCGGCGGGTCGGCGGACGGGGGGCAGTACAATGTAGCGACTCACTACGATTGATCCTTGCGGCTCTCTGGATTCCATTCGTGCAACGGGTCTACTTGTTTTGAAATAGTAATTAAACGCGGTCAGACGGTCATCTGACGGTCGTATATACTGGTACCCCTAGACCGGTAGTGTACCATCATATTTCAAATACCACGGTACTGGGACCTGCGCTCCGATTATATTATTTTTGATCAATATAAATAAAGACAAATTAATTGTAGTAGTCGCTACAGGGTACAGGTACCCGGTAGTTCGGAGCAGAATATCATCCACAGAAACGGTACCCTGTACCTGTGTAGTACAGGCAGGTAGCGACCAGACTACCGGTACTGCTAGTAATCCTTAAAATAATGCCTACGTACTAGGACGGTCGTACTATCGTCTGAATGATCATTACGTTACATATATCTGTAGCGCTATCTTGTCGCTATATAGCGGACGAGGCCACCAGCACGGGAAAAATGCGATAAAAGCCCGCCACTACCGTCGTCCACGCACATACAATAATGACAAAAAATGTAATTTTAGGCATCTTATTCGGACGAGCCACAGCCAGCGCAGGCAGACTATCTAGGCTACCACGTTGCGCTGTACCGCGGTTGCTCTACCGAATCGTACTTTTCGACCTTCCGACCTCGACGGCTGCTCTCGAGCGACACCACCCCCCAAAAGCGCCCTGCAATCAACCATAATCGCGCTCACGGAGACGTCACAAAGCAGCATAGTGTTGCCTAGAGCGAAGAGACGACGTCAACGCCACGTCGGATAACAGCAGCCACTAGTCGCTCCGTGCAGCTTATAATTCACACTTGCCCCGAATACTTCGACCACGTACCGCCGAATTGCAGAAGCGCGCGCCTCCCCGTACCACAGCACAGCAAGCAGCGTACAATGCTGCGTCCTGCAGGCGGAGGACCGCACCCATTTCGCGGAAGCCATGGACTTGGTACTACGCCCGGAAACTCTCGACTTCCTACGAGCGCAGGCAACGGAACGTGTTGCGACATTACCGGGCAGCTCATTGGCCGGGCCCGTTTCTTGGAGGAGCCAGTAGAAGCAGTAGCCGCGGAGCCCACAGGCAGTATTAGCGCCGACTTCGAAATACCAGTGACCCCCTTGGTGGCAGTCACTCCTTCGTCCCACTTCCCTGCGCAGCCAAATGACACCGCTCCAAGGTCCCAGAAGCGCAGTCGTCGCAGCTGCGAATGTGGCCGCTGTCTTCCTAGCTTCGGGCACCCTGGCACTCGGGTCGGAGAAGCCCGGTGGTGCGCTACTTGCCCTGGGCGCTCGCCGACCGCCGTGAACTTGAAAGTGCGACGCTGCGAGTGCGGCCTGGTAAGCACTCTAAATCCTCACAGCATTATCCGACGAACCGTTCGTTGATAAATATAAACTAACAAAATACAAAGGATACGCCACTGCTCACATAAATGATATATATTGTCGCCGGCAGCACCAATGAGACGCGCTCTTGTCAGCGGCGGCGCTGTCTCCCGCGACAAGAATACACCGTGTCGACGAGCTGCCAGGACTTGATATGGTCATACGTAACTAGGATATGCCCTGAATAATGTATAACTCGGCCTATACACCATTATCATCACTGCAGTGCTTGACGCGATGCTGATTTGTCGTCCGCCTGCTCACCCACAGCACCAGCCGACCCTTGGACTTCCCGGCAAATCATCCTTAGCCGCCCGCTGGTGCGCCAGCTGCCCGAGAAAGCCTTCGAATGCGGTCGACGTGCGGAGCAAACGATGCATGTGCGGAAAGGCGCAACCCAGTCTTGGTCTGCGAGGGGAACCTGGCAGGGACGCCCGCTGGTGCGCGCACTGTCCCGACAAACCAGCGTACGCTGTCAACACTGTCTCCAAAAAGGTAATTATTTATCCTTACTCGTCTAATAATTTACTCGAACCCGTTCTGCTTCGGATACAGGTAGTGCGCTTACTGCCGCACAGGGTACAGGTCATAAAGGATCCAATACTCAGAGTAGCACCAACTGAAACATACCGCTGGTATACCGAACAAAAAGCTTAAAAATGCGGTAGTTGGCCACTGCATGATAAGTTCAGGTATACGGTTAACAACATGCAACATCATCATTCCCACCACCCAACAGTTTTACATGTTGACAATTTCATACACGGAGATTGACATTCGTGTCGATGTGACCATGTCAAAGCACCATCGATCCTTGTACTCTTCCGAAATGTGTTAACGTTCCTCATATTCAATTACTGTCTTTTAAGCATATGCCTGCTAGACATGTGTCGGGCTACTCGGTCCAATGCTGTCCATCACTGCGGGATTCGTGTAGAGTCGCGCGTTTATGTCTGATTTATACCACATTCTGATGAATGCCTATGTACAATCAGACCCTATTGTCAAGTACTGCCCGAGTGCCCGATGTTTGTGGCTTCCTCCTCGCCGTTTCTCCGATACCACCATGGAGAGCACCACTCCATCCATTTCACCCACTGAGATGCCCCCTCCCCGGTCTCTCTCCTTACATTGCCTTTAAGTCGGCGTACCTTGGGCCTTCTCTGTCACGCAGCCTGTCGCATGTGCATCACGACATACGGAATGTAGAACCAGCCCAATCATAGGCCAAGGCTCCTCGTAGATTTGCCCCGCTTGGCCTTGCCTGACCCTGCGCTGTCGTTGCCTTGGCTGACACCAGACACACCATGCCGTGTCTCCCCTGGCCAATATTTTCGCCCCATCACTCAGTGTGTGTGCGGACTGAGCGCGCCAAGCATGGGCCTCCCGGAGTGGCCCGCCCGGGAGGCCAAGTGGTGCAAGCACTGCCCGTCACGACCGGACTACGCAGTGAACATTGTCAAGAGGAAGTCCCGCAAGGGCGAGTGCGGAGCGGGTCACCCGACACACTCGCCTCCAGCCGCTGCCCCATTTGCCGCCTACCCAGGCCGCCCTGTGGATGCGCATCCCATGGTGGCCATGCCCCCCCGCGCCTGGAGTGCTGGCAACATGGCACCGGGATGGCGGACGCTTGGCGAGGCCAGCTCTGGCGACAAGCCGGAGGACTCCTGGCAACCGACCGACATCCTGTTCCTTGGGCCCTGACCGCTGAGGACCGTGGGACAGGCCCCACTGGACTGCGGGCTCATGGCCGACGAAGCCCGGGAAGAGGCAAGAAACTCGGAGGGCAACGAGATGGAAGAGGGAGCCAAACCATCTTGTCCCTGCGGCATGAGATGATTGGGCAGTGCCCGGAGGGGCCCGGCCGCCGTCAGGGCACGGATGACCTCCAGCGCGCATGCCACGGCTCCATAATCCCGAGCCTCAATGAATGCTGCGACGGGGCGAGCGATGGCAAGGTTGGGTGGAGTAACTGGGATTGAGAGACATTGACATGGGTTAGGGTGTGGAGTTAATCGGGGCCAGCACATCTGGCAACGTAGTGAGCGGCCACCAGCACTGGGTGGCCGTCAGGCGCTGTCTGATAATGCGCTTTGATGATAGGCAGTAATTCGATTTCAGGATTTGTGTACCGGCTGTAAACCCTCCCTCTCCACTCTCCCTCTCCCGGGTTGCGAAACATTGCCTGTCAGTGAAGCTCGCTGAACTCGGGGGGGGGGGGGGGGGGGAGGGGGCAGGGGCTCGTTGCAATAAGAGGCGAGCTCATTTGATCTTGCTCAGTTGCGTGGCGCCCAATGACAGTGGGTTGATTAATAGCGTCGAGATCTCTCCTCCCCATATCAGGAGGAACACTGGAAACTGCATTGCATTTCGCTTTGCACAATGTCACAGCATGGGCGCAGTGAGCAGCGATAACCAATAATCCATCTAATGGACACGTTCCTTATCCCAACCGCTCCCATGTGAAGCACACCGGTGGACCTATACCCAATTCCGCCACTGCTACGCATACTGACGCATGGCTGATGCAACATAAGTACCAATTACAGCCGCCCAGTACAGACCCTCACCACCCCAGACGCAACGCCCCGTAACACGCGCACGAACACCGTGGCACACCGCTCGCAATGCGCCACCCCCTGAATGAGCCCCATTCCATCAGTTTCCTAAGCTTGTGTTCTGCAGCCTCTGCTGGTCCGCCTCCAGTTGCAGCTCGTAGATCTGCTTCGCCAGCGCCTGCTTCATGTTGCGCCGCTCCGCGCCTGACAGCGCGAGGGGCACCGGCGCGGCGGCGATCGCGTCCGGGTATATCACCGGCTGTTTTTTTTTTTTTTGGAGGGGGGGGGGGGGGGGGGGGACAAGCGCGGGGTCAGCCCCCCGCCTCGGACCTCAGCCCCGAGCATTTATTTGCACAGCCCGCGACACGGAACCACCTCGCGAGTCACCCCCCCCCCCCCCCCCCCCCCACTGGCCCCGGCCCTGCACGGAGCGGGACGCCGCGGCCTCCCACCTCCTCCTCCTCCTCCTCCTCCTCCTCCTCCTCGTCGTCGCTGCTCTCGCCCTCGGCGCCCTCCCCCCTGGCGTCGACCCCCGCCTCGTCATCGCTACTCTCGCTCTCGTTCTCCGCGCTGTCACCGCTGCTGCTGCCCTCCGCCTCGTCCTCCTCCTCGTCCCCACTGGCCAGCTCGGCGAGTTCGGCCTTCTCGCGCAGCAGCGCCGCGAACTGCGCCGCCATGGCGTTGTTCGGCTCCACCGACAACACCTTCTCCGCCGCCTCCGCCGCCTCCTCGAACTTCTGCGCCTTCAACGCCGCCACCATGGCCTGCTGCGCCTCCAACACCACGCGCCTGCTCGCCGCGTGGAACGCCTCGCTGGCCACAGTCGGCACGGCCATAGTGTTGGCCCTGCTTCACAACTCGAGTACTGAATGCGGCCGCCCGTTCTGCTCCAGTGCCGCAGGTTGGGCGGTGGCGCAACGCTCACCCTAGCGCAGGCGGAGAGCGGGAGGCGGAAACGCCAAGGTATCAGCTTGGGGCGCGTCTGTCTGACTGCTTGTAGTCGCTGCTTCGCTACCAGTGAGCCAGTCAGTGGCATGGCTCGCGGCGGCGGATATAGCGGGGTTTCTTGCGACGAAACGGCGCTCCTTCCCCAGTACTTTCCGTGCATTCTCTGGACGCTTTCCCTGTAACCATCATCATAAACGGCGGTCGGCGATGACAGAGACAACAGCAACCGCCGCCTCGATTCGTCGTACGAGTGTGGAGAATTACGAGGGCCACTAGGCCAGTAAAACAAATTCACCGCGCTTAATACAGCACTATCGCAATGAGATCAATACAAGCCGCTTAACAGCGGCCCACAACCCACACGAAGCGACGCGGGGTGGATGAGTCAGTGATGCGCGCCCGGCTCAGAGTCCGGGCCACGCGTGCACGAGTGTGCGAGGGTGACCCACGGACGCGCTTTGCACCTTCGGCATCGGGGTGGCGCCGGGCGAATCTACGCCTCGTCTGCCGGAGGCAGCGAGCGCGCTCGTGAGCCGCGGGTGCCAACAAGCTCAAGACCAAGAGGAAATCTCATGCGAATAAGGCCTCATGGTGAGCCCGGCGGGTGGTACACCAATGTCCCGCGATGAGCGAGAGGGCGCCCGATCCGCAGCCAAGCATGCGACAACGCACTATGCGGCGCAGCACCCCCTTGCGTAACTCATCCGCTACTCCGCCAAAGACCATGCTTGTGTACTCCGACATTTCCATGATGTCTCGAAGTGGGCCCTTGTGTCCCGGCTCGGTGTTGTGCCACGAAGCATCGAAGCCACGAAGCTATCCCGCACCGCGAGCCCCCGTTGCATGTCGCCCAACAAGGAGCGCTCAAACCGATATCCACGGCCGTGGCTCGGGGCATGGCTGCAGTGTATGTACTTGATCCCGGACCGCATGGTCTTGAACTCCAGCAGCGTAAGATTCAAGCTCCGGAAATCAAAACTCCCGGTCACCACGTTGAACGCCGGGAGAGAACTCTGCGTCCGGCACTAGGTCCTTGAGTCCATCCATGGGTACAATGTTGTTGCGGCCGAGAGGCATTGCCTGCTAGTAGAGCAAGTTGTCCAACTCCCGGCATAAACTACAACGATGCCATGACCGTGAACACGGTGATCGCGAAAGGCGTTTGCGATAGCATCGTGCTATACACATTAGTGAATGTCTCCATGTGCCGGGAAGTTCATGACCGCGTCGCCATAGTAGAGAAGCACGACAATATGATGGTGGAGTAAGTTGTGCCCTGTCGCCGGGAAAAATGATATGGTTCTCAACCACTGTGGCCTTGCATGCATGGGCTGGGCAGATAGGAGTACCCGGCAGCGACCTCCCGCATCTCCTGCGGAGTCATGACCGTCCGCAAAGTGGAAATAGCCACCGTCCACATGCCCGCCGCCGCGTTGAGCTGGCCGAACAAGATCCGTTTCCCCCATGCCAGCGATATGGAGAGTGCCCAACTCATTCTGAAGCCGATAGTTGTTGGTCCAGTAGTGATGTCAACTCCTTTTGCTAGCCCGACATAATTCCCAACCCCCGCTTTTGCCATCACTCGGGCGTCCGCATCGCTGAGTAGACGGCCATCAGTAGCCGCATGAAGGCGCCACCACGCCTCGCGCACCACGCCTCGCGCACCACCGCCACGTAGGTGGCCGGCTCACAGACATCGTTGAGAATTTATTTCACCATATTAGCGGGCGGAAAAGTTGCGTTGAAGCTGCACGGCGAACCCAGCGGGTGCCAAGTCGGTGAAATAGCGAAATGTATATTTCGCGGTACGTTATTTAGTATTCTAGAATAGCGCATCGTGCTCATCGCTTGTTTCCCGGTATATTATTCCGCTAGTGTGTTGCAAAGCAGTACGCTAAAACGGCGGCCTCTTGTCGGCCGCAGCTGCGGACGGGCAGTGCCCGTTTGGCTAGGGGGGAGGGGGGGATTCTCACGGCCTCATGCCGGAGCCCAATGGGCACCATCTGCCCTGGAAATATGATAGGTTCATAGCTTATCTCATAGGCATGCTATACAAACACTGACCTAGAGGTCGGGGGCTACAGGGACGGTGTCCTGTGTGCCCCCAATTCAAGAAACCGTCCGATCTTGGTACTCGCGTCGTTTTCAGAAATACACCCCCGGCGTCAACCCCTCCCGCGGAAGCGGCTGAGGTAGCTCTCTACTTATAGATCGTATGAGTGCAAGTAGAGGCCCATACGCAGGGGTGACGCCCGTTGGACGGCGATTTGCGGTCAATCTCAGTCGATGCCGGCCCGATGGGCTCGACCGACCCGGATTTTCCGCGCTTTCGACCCCCTGCCTCCCGCATAAGCGCCTCTTGCCACCCGCAGCTTACTATCTACCCCACCGGACATGCATAAACCGTCCATGGCCAGCTCGTAGGGGTGCGGCAGAGCCCATGAGTGATCGATGAGATGGTCGGTGCGCGGTGCCCCATCTCCCCCATATTTCTGAGCCGAGATTAGATAAACAAGCCGAATCGGGGCCGGGGGGGGGGAGGGGGGGGTCAAAAACCACCGCCCGTAGATGCGCTACCCGTCTACCTACGCCTATATCCACATGCAGCTAGCGATAGAGACCGGTATGGGTCGATTCATCCGCTTGTAGGTGCACCGGGAGCCGAGTGAGTTACGGGTAGCTGTAATAATCTTTAAAAATGGCGGAAACACGGTTATCGGGCGGAGGTGAGACACGGGCTGTATTGCACGATTCTCCACCCGTGCCTCACGAAATCCCATACGACTCGGCCCATATCCCGCCCTTGGCCTCTAAGGGGCCAGTGGTGGTGGTCTATAGGTGATGGTTCGCGTCGAGGGCACTGCTAGTGACCGATTCGGGGGTGGGATGGGGATGGTCTTTGTACGGGAGCAGTGCAAGAGGGACTGGACGCACGCCATATCGGCGATTTTAGCACCGTGTGGGTGCTTCCTGTGTCTCGTTTGGCCAAGTACGTACTCAAGCTGTAGATCAAGGAAACCTAGGGTGGGGGTGGGGGCCCGGAGTCGGAGTTCCTCGGGAACCAAGGAACTCGAAAGAATGTCGTTCATGCAGCCGATGAAGGCGGCATCACGGACGGTAGCCATGCGCATGCAGCGGATGTCAACACCCTAGCTACAACCGAGTGGGGAGGTGAGGCCTGCTGGGCGTCTTGGCCATTCCATCCTCGCTCTATCAAACTAGCCGCCTCCACTGCCGTCGGTGGAGTCGGCATCGTCTCGTGCATGCACATGATTGGTGTCGGCGCCTCTGCCTCGATCGAAATCGGTGACCACTGGATTGGTGCCGGTGCCGTACGTGGAGGGATCAAATAAGCCCCTAGCAACCGCTCGACCGTGGCGAGAACTACTATCTACCGCCGCCACGAAAGCTTCCACCTGCGACGCGGGAAGCAATTGCGGAGCCAATGAATGTCCCGCCCGGTGTTGCAAGCAATACGTGAGCATGGCCCGCACGTGGTGATGTAGGGCATGCCTGGTTTATGTACCGACGGTTAGGCTTGGTAGACATGAGCTTGCTCATGTTGGCGTTAACCTCTTCGTGTAGGCATATACATATCCTAGCGATTCGAGCCGCACGTTGAGGACGGGATGCCGTGGTGGCCATCCAATTCGAACGGGCCACTCGATGTCGGCTGGGGCCTCGCGCCGCGCGGCCACCACGTCTGCGATGTACGCTGGCATCGTGTCGAAGCGCGCCTCAAGGCCCACGGCTACCTTCATGGACTTTGCCCTTGACAATACTATATGCATATCTCGGAGACGATATGTTGACGTGTCCAGAAGTCCATGCCCACCTCCGAGCTCACCGGCAGGTTAGGCCTACCGACCCTAGAGATGAAGACCGGGTTGATAATCGACAAGAGCCTCACGGGCATGTAAGGATAAGAGTACTCCAGTGCCTCATCGGCCGGATATGTTGTATGACATATAGATAACACGAGTATACAACACGGGTCTCGTCGGCATCGTCGGCGTCGGCATTCACGGATTGTATTTACATACTACTAATACTTTGCGGGCCGCGCTCCTAACGTACGCGTCGCCCTCCAAGATGTTGTAGCTCGTTGAGCCAACAGCATCACACCACCGGTTCCGGCCATGGCACTGCGGAGGAGCAACCATCAGCCGGCAACCTACCGGGGAAGGAAGGTCTTGAGGTTTCGGGTTTGGGAACGGGACGGTTGGCCGGATGCGGCCTAGTACGTGCGGCGGTGGACCCCGTACGCCGTACGCTAGCTCATGGGCGGTCATGTGGCGGTGGCGACTCCATCACGCGACGCCGTTGCACCTCCTGCTAGGGGTGCAAAGAGGTATGTCGCACTCCGGGCACTTGTAGGAGATCCAGGCTGAAAGCAATACAAAAGATCCGAGCATGTCATACACATGCGGGCAGCCGCATATATAGCCATATTGCCGGTACACGGGCAGCCGAGTACCGGAATATTGCGATGTACGAGTATCGATATCGGGCAGCCGAGTATCGGTACGAATATAGCTAACACATGCCACCTTGCCGTCGTCAACACGGCACATAGTGCAGCGGGCGGACTTATTGCATGTTATGTTCATTGCCGGGCGTTTGCCGTGTTGTCGAGCACTTCACTCGTATATATGGATCGGGCCGAAGTCGGAGGGAACAGCAGCGGCGGCGAAACGCGACGGAGGCCTGACGATCGGACCAGCGGTGTTCGGCACTGGGAAACCAAGGATGGACAGCCGGCGCCGCGACCATGGCGCTGCCGGAACATGAGGTCATGGGCATGGCGTAGCTTGCCTCGAGTCCGGGAGAGGGCTGGTCGGCAGGGCTGGCCGTAATGCGCCGTTGTTGTAATATTTCAAAATTAAACGAATTCCGATACAAAAGCCAGACTCGATCGCACGGCCGCGCCGCCCACACGCGTCGACATAACCATCACATGCCGACGACATATCATCCAAGCAAGTTAATATACGAGTGCTGGGTGGTATGGGAGTCATACCACCTCATGTAGGGTGCCGGCGCCGGTGGATTGCAACTTCAGCACGTTGGAGGTCTCGGGGCGGCACTCGGTGCTGCCGTCGTCCCACTTGATTCGGAATGTGCTGTAAGTCTATGACATACTCCGCGACTTCTCCAAACTTCATAGCCCTCTTTTGGCGTAATCTGCCGGGGGCAGGGGCTTAATATGGCCCACGACGGGCGGCTAAACGGCTCTTGAGCTAAATCGGCTGTCTCATACATGGTGAACCGGCGGCAGGCTGGGTTGGGAATGGTGGCCGCTTTGTACTGACCAATCTGCCGAGATGAGCGGTCCCGCACCAACTTCGGTATCGTATTTGCGCCCCTCTGGACCTCCCCTGACGCCATGGTGGTCATCATGCCAGTTTTTCCCATAGTACTGGGCCCATACTTTTTGTTGTATCTATAATTTATACATACACAATTTGTTGTATATGCACAACAAATCTGGCCGCGAGGCACTACTCGCTAGCAGCAGGAGTATGAGATTTCAGCAGGTGATCCTCATGGTCATACTAGCGTGAATTACAAAAAGGCAGTAACAAATCCACCTACTGCTGTAAGTAGTACTAGAAAATCAACACATCAAGCCGCCTAAAAGCGGCCCGCATCCCGCATGAGGCGGGATGGATGAGTGATGCGCACACGGTTCAGAGTCCGGGCCACGTGTGCACGTGTGTGTGTGGGTGATCCTCGGACGTGCTGTGCAGCTTCAACAACGGGATGGCAAACGAATCTGCGCCGTCTGATGAGGCAGTGAGCGCGCCCTCGAGCGGCCACCAAGCTCAGGACCCCGAGGAAATCTCTTGCGAGCAAGGCCTCCTGGTGAGCCGGGTGGTGCACCGAGTGCCCTGCGATGAGAAGGCACCCCGATCCGCAGCCAAGCATGCGATATCGCGCACTGTGCGGCGCACCCCCTTGCTCGTCACCTCACCCATTGTGCCGAAGACCATGCCCGTGTACTCCGACATGTCCAGGATGTCTCGAAGAAGACCATTCTGTCCGGGCTCCGTGTTGTGCCACGCCGCATCCCGCGCTGCCAACCCCCGTTGTATGTCGCCCAACAGGGAGCGCTCAAACCGATCCACAGCCGTGGTCAGATGCATTGCAGTGTACTTGACCCCGTACCGCATAGTCTTGAACTCCAGCAGCGTGGACTTCAAGCTCCGGGGATCATAGCTCCCGGTCACGACGTTGAACGCCGGAAGGGAGAGCTATGCGTCCGGCACTAGGTCCTTGAGTTCATCCCTGGGTACGGTGTTGCCTATAGGCACTGCTTGCTGGAACAAGTAATCCACCTCCCGCCGTATAGCGATACCTAGGTCGTGAACACAGTGATCGCGGAAGGCATCTGCGATATATAGCGTCGTGCTGTACACGCCAGTGAGCGTCTCCATGCGCCGGGAGATTCATGAGCGCGTCGGTGTATAGGTCAACAATGACGGGGTTGTGCTCCGTCGAGGGCAGAATGATCTGGCTCCCAACCACCAGGGCCAACCACGGGCTAGGCAGAAAGAAGTACCCGGCAGCGACCTCCTGCAGCTCATGCGGAGTCATGACCGTCCGCGCGGTGGGGATGGCCACTGTCCACATGCCTGACGCTTCGTCGAGCTTGTTGAACAAGATCCGTTCCCAACATGTGACAGGGAGAGCGCACACCTCATTTTGAAGCCGAGAGTTGTTGGCCTGGTCTAGAAATGCCGTCAGCTCCTTTTGTGAGCCTGACGCAGCCTCCACTTCCCGCTCCATCACGCGCGCATCTACGTCGCCGAGATGGCCAGCAGTAGCCGCTTGGAGGCGGCCCCACGCCTCGCGCATCTCCGCGGCGTAGCTGTCCGACCCATGAGCTGCATCGTTGAGGAAGTGGTCATACCGGCAGGCGGAAGAAGTTGCGTTGAAGCTGCCTCGGCCAAGTACGGAACCGAGCTGTGGGTCAAAGAAACCAGGGGTGAGGGTGTTGGTGCCGGATTTACTAGTCAAGAACCTTGGGAGGATGGCATTCATGCATGTGATAAAGGCGGCATCACGAGCAGTAGCCATGCGGCGGATGCCGGCTCCCTTCAATCGAGTGGGGAGGTGAAGCATGCTGCGCGCCCTGACCACTGCATCCTCGCTCAAGGTAGCCACCTCCGCTGCCATGGGGTCGGGGTCGTGCAAAAGCTCCGCCAGGAAATCGGTGACCACAGGATTGGTGTCGGTGCCGTACGTGGAGGGGTCAAAAGAAACCCCTAGCACCCGCTCGACCGCCGCGAGGACGGTGGCATCCACCGCCTCCGCAAAGGCCTCCACCTCGGACGGAAGACAATTGCGGAGCCAATACCCCGCTTTGTGTTGCATGCAATGCTTGAGCAGGGCCCATGCGTGGTGATGCAGGGCGTGGGTGTACCGACGGCTGGGCTTGGTAGATAGGAGCTTGCTCAGGCTAGCGTCCACCTCCTCTCGTAGCTCCTCCGCCTTGCCGCGCATGTACGCCTGCACATACATACTCTGGCGATCCGAGCGGCACGTTCAGGACCGCGATGCCGTGATGGCCATTTAGCTCGGGCCACTCGATGTCGGCCGGAGCCTCACGCCGCGCGGCCTCCATGTATGCGATGTACGCATGCATCTTGTCGAAGCGCACCTCCAGCCCCACGGACGCCTTGATGGACGTGCGGAAGGCGTGAAGAGCCGGCCAAACGTGCTCCGGAATGCCCACCAAAAATCCGTTGTCGGCGTTGAAGCGCGCCGCCCCGTCATTGACCTCCAACGTGCTACCACACTGCTGCACTTCGGGGTGAATCGCGACGCAAAAGGAAGTCGTGGCCAAAGGTGCGCCCCATTGCACGCCGTCCTCCGACCGCAGAGGGGCGGACCGGTCGTCCACGACCAGATACGAATCCGTGGAGAGGGAGGGCTAGGAGCGCAGGGATGACAGGGTGTAGTGGAGAGCAATCGATGTGGCGTTGGATGATGGTGCGGTTACCCCTGGCAGGGTTACCCCTGGTACAGCAGGCCGTGCTGGTATAAGCAGTAACGAGCGCGGATATGATGACGATGATTCGTCGCTACGAAAAGCCGAATAGCAGTACCCTGTAGCAGCGCTGTCGAAACGCTGCTGGCGCCGACAAACGACGGATGCAAATATACAGTGAGTATTAAAGTGAATATTATCCTCATCAGTTAATATCTCCGGTGATCGGAGATTCTAAAGTCTCAATACACAGACGATATAAATTCACTTGATGTCGCGCGACCATATTTTACTCATGGGTGCGGCCGCGAGTTCCTCGCCCGGGCAGCGGCCGCCCGTAATCCACCTGGAGGAGGCGCTTCCTCAGAGCTCCGTCCTCGAGTTCCGCCCACCCTAATCAGGCGCGCAACAAGTAGCAGCAATGTGTACCGTTACGGCGGTACGCACCGGGCGCAGGATGACCGTCCGACACTACAAGACCACTACCGGACAGCAGGCTGTGCGATAGTTGGATCAACGGAGCCAATATCGGAGCGGCAACAACAGCTGCCCTGCTGCGAGAGACACCTAGGTCGGGATCCCCCCCCCCCCCCCCCCCCCCCCCTGCCCCCCGCCCCCCGCCCCCCTTCGCGAGCCGGCCGACATGGAGGAGCGCGAGGCCGCGTCCGACGACGACCTGCGCCTCCTGCGAGAGGCCATACGGCTGTCGCAGGAGGCGCGCACCCGGGGAGATCACCCCTTCGGCGCGATACTGGTGGGGCCGGACGGCAAGGTACTGCTGGAAGCGATGAACACCGTGAACACTTCGGTATTGCCCCCCCCCCCCCCTCCCCCCCCCCCCCCCCCCCCCCCCCCTTCCCGTCATCGTGGCCGCCCACAAGACCGCTATCTAACGTGCACAGCTAGCTTCGATTACTTCGCGTTATCGCGAGGGATGTTCCCCGGTTCCCAGCACTGAGACGGCCGTTCGCTGCGTTCGCTTCCAAGGGCGACCGCACTGGGCACGCAGAGCGCAACCTGATGACAGCGGCATCGCTCAAGCACAACGCGGAGCTCCTATCACGCTGCACGATGTACACCAGCGCGGAGCCATGCGTAATGTGCGCAGGCTCGGTGTACTGGGCCGGCATGGGGCGGGTGGTGTACGGCCTGAGCGAGCGCGCCTTGAAGGACCACATCGGCCCGCACCCCGACAACCTCACACTTGACCTGCCGTGCCGAACTGTCTGGGACGCGGGCCAGCGGCCTGTGGCGGTGGTCGGCCCGCTGCTGGAGGACGAGGCGATGAAGCCGCATGATGGCTTCTGGACCTCGCCCACTGCCTAGCCCACTGCTCACAGCGGCCTGGTGTTATGGCGGGCGGCCCACAGCACTGGCAACAGGCTGCATAGGGCCATTCCCCCAAGCAGGCGAGAGGCACATGCCAGCAGTAGCCTTCGGTGTCTCCAGCCCAGGACGTCCATTAATTCGCCAATATATCATTTTGACATATTCTGCACACAAATTGAAAGACTGTGCTGTCGCTGTGTTATGTGGATGAGCGAGAAGATGCAAACATATTTAAATACAGATGCAAATATGTATATGAATGTATGCAGATGTGGATGTGACGGTCGGCCACCTCTAGGAGTTCCAGACTATGCAGGGCGTGGAGTAATGGCTGGGGATGATTCCCAAATTCCCACTGTTTCTACACTGCTTTCAGTAACGAAGCGACTCAGGTACTGCTTCACTGCCATGTCAGTGTCGCATGATCACATACACTGAAACATCTCCTGAGCGTTTCTGCATGTCGCATTTTCTGAGGATCCCAAAACACTTTTACAGGGCGCGTTGTTTTCTATTCTACCTCAGGCCCTATACATCTCGCCCACCGCTCTAACGACCAGAGCGCCTGTGTGCTTCGGCATATCTATAAGATTTTGTGGGTCCGGCCTTTTGATGCTCCCCACATGCCATGCAAAGTCCCGCGCACTGCACGTCTTGCCCTCACCTCACCATTAAGTGTGAGCGCGAGAACCGATAAACCGCCTTCATTGCCGATGCCCGGGACGCACGTGTGTGCTTGACACCATACTGCATACTAGTTTTGAGCTCTCAGAGCTCAGACAGCTGCTAAAGGCCCTATACATCTCGCCCACCGCTCTAACGACCAGAGCGCCTGTGTGCTTCGGCATATCTATAAGATTTTTTGTCGGTCCGGCCTTTTGATGCTCCCCACATGCCATGCAAAGTCCCACGCACTGCACGTCTTGCCCTCACCTCGCCATTAAGTGTGAGCGCGAGAACCGATAAACCGCCTTCATTGCCGATGCCCGGGACGCACGTGTGTGCTTGATACCATACTGCATACTAGTTTTGAGCTCTCAGAGCTCAGACAGCTGCTAATGGCTGGCATACAGTCATGCTGTCACGGTGTCCGGAGTCCTGTAGTCGTTCTGCCTGGTTGGCGCTGCCGTGATACACTATACCGAGTTGTGCGCTTCAATGAACTTTAAAGTTGCGCACATTAACAAAATCCTGACCAGCTGCATCTGCAACAAATATAAAGGGCATGACATAGCGCATAATGTATATGGGTACATGTGTTGGGCATCTTGGATTACATCATCATAACAAATAATTTACCGCATCGGTACTTCTCAGCGTACTCACTGGCAAGTGGTTATATGGCATACTTTGTGGCATGTCAACACAAGACAGGTTCAAGGTCCAGCCCGAAGTCATGATCGCGGTGGCGGTTCGAGTACCCATGTCCCTCATCACTAACACATATCAGCAGCATACAACATATGCCCGCACCTGTTGTGCGAGGTACGTGCCATGATAAATGATTGATAGGTCGTTGCTGCACGTGATGATGCCACCCACCCTTGTTTAACTTTAACAAGCATTTTGGTCATATCGTCCGCCAGCCTCACGCGTAGTTTAGGCAAATAAGCCGCAAGCCTGACTGGATGGGTCCCCAACATCCACCAGGGTGTAATGTGCAGATCAGCGGATACTGCCATTTGCAATGTACCAGGTAGCGACGGTACCCGTTCTGGTACCGCGTATCGTCGTCTGCTTTTTTCGCAAGTGATGCGACTGCATCACCTGAGCACGACATATGGTAGGCTCGTACGAGCACCGCGGTGCCGTACCAGCGGGGAACTGTTACTGTAAGCGGTTTGTAATTCACGTGTGTTTCGATGGCGTGCTGTAGCAGCGACTCGAGCGATTATCTCCTGATGCTCGAACGACTACGACCGATCGGGAGTGAGCGCTGCTGCTGCGCACGCTGCGCACATGCCTAGCGAAGCTCAACTGCAGTCCGTCGGGCCGGGGGCGTTCCAGCTCAGTCAATAATAATACGGCAGTTCAATAAAGTTTTCAAACCGCCGCCTAGTTCAAATTTAAAAGGATTGGTTCAAATGCTGGTCAGAACAGAGTACGAGTACCGTCCGCGTATCCAGGTAGTGATGACTAGTCGCAAGTACTGGTACAATGTTGTTCGAGCGCGGCGTGCAGCAATACGAGTACAGTAGCGACTACTACGAGGAGGAGCGACTATCCCGTTCTACGAGGAGCCGCCATGCTACGAAACAGTGAAACACGGTTGACCAGCGCCGTCAGCAGTATATCGGTACAGTACAGTAGTCGAATAGTCACGAATAGCGACGACAATACAAATAATCCTTCCCCTTCTTGATATGTTGCAACTGCATGTCGTGGCCGCGCGCAGCTCCACGTGGATGGCGCGTCGTTCAAAACGGACGACGACGAACGCGGGCAGCCCGAACATACAGCAGGTTATACAGCAGGATCCTTAGTGGCCCCTCACGTACGGGCGGTACGCTACCAGCACCTGAAGTGTGAAGAAAGGCAGCACGGGGGGCCCTTCAAGCGAAAGGCCCCGCGCGCGCGACGAGCGACGTACTACTGGCACCTGTAGTATTCGGGCAGCTCGGCGGCAAGCAAGCAGCAGAACAACGTCAATACACAAAACCAATCCCCGGCCAGCCGCTGAACAGCACCGCCCACCCGCACGAGGTCGAGGACTCGACACAGCAATAGCAAATTCAGAGAACAAGTTATTCCAAAAGCCAGCATAGTCATAAGTCAATGTTCGCGGCGGCACCGCTGCCTGTGCGCGAGAGCAGCGCGGGCGGCGCCGTGCTGCGCGAGCCGGATGCGGCCCTCATGAGCGCGCCGCGCGCACCAACTACCCCCTTCGACGAGCGGGCGCCCTCCGCGACCGGCATTCAGCGCGCCCATAGCGTGGAGCTTCCGCCCCTGCCCCGGCCTGCGGGTCAGCCGGCCTCTGCCGCCGCCCACTACGCGTCTCGTGGCGAGGAAAATGGCGGCGGCACGAGCAGCGAGCCCGGGGCGGCGCGTCCCGCACGCTCTAGCTTGGACGCGTCGGCGCCCCAGCCGTCCAGCCTTTCCCGCCTGCGCTTCACTTCCGATACGCCCGGGACGGTGAGCCCCCCCCCCCCCCCCCCCCCCCCCCCCTTCGCGCACGCACGCCCGTCAACCCCTCGTCCTTGCACCCCCTGATGTATCGGGCAAACCCACGCGGGTCTCCGCGGTTTGGGCGAACACTGTGTCGGGCGCTCGGCCGCCCGGTCTGCCCCGGACGAGATTTTTTTTTCCATTTTGAGTAACACACTTGTACTCCTCCTGCGCCCAGGCAAGCGAGGTCTCCAGCTCCGCCTCCAGCCCCTTCGTGAGCCGCGCGGGCAGCATTGTGTCGCTTACGGAGCCAGCGGAGGTCGGCACATGGACGCTCAAATGCGTACGGGGCGGCATGGCCTCCAGCCCCGGCTGTAGGTCGTACATGGAGGACCGCCAGGTGGCGGTGCTGGACCTCGCGCCGCAGATGCCTAACTATGACGCGGCGGAGTTCCCGCAGACGCGCGCCTACTTCGCGGTGAGCCCCCACCGGCTGAGCGGCGCAGTACCCGATCACATTGACGCTCGCAAAGGACGTCCAGCATTCCGGCCTACTCCCCCCCCCCCCCCCCCCGCCCTGCCCCCCCCCCCCCCCCCCCCCCCCCCCCCAAAAAAAAAACAAAAAAACAAAAAAGCGCCCAGCCCCCGTGCAGCGCAAACGTGGCCAGCCTAACCATCCACCATCCCGCAAACGCAGGTATTTGACGGGCACGGCGGCTCGGACGCGGCGCAGTTCACGGCAGACCACCTGCTGGCGAACATCCTGGCGGACGCCAGCTTCCCTGACCAACTGGAGAGGGTGCTGGTACGCCCCCCCCCCAGCCCCCCCTCTCGCTCCCTTCTCACCCAATAAAGGACACAGGTCTCCCTTCCGCATCTCGAGCAACCACAACCACCCAAACCAAGCTCCAGCGGCCCGCATCTAGTTGTTTGCACAGTACCCATGCCGGGAACAGCGTTAGCGGCGAGATCGTGGAATGATGGGGTAACCCCTCGGGGCTTTATGCTTTCAGTGACGAGTTTACGAGCAGGGGGGTGCAGAGGGGGGGGGGGGGGGCGGGGGGGGGCTCTCACTTGAGGTCCGGGGCCGGAGCTGTGTAGGAAGGTTGCTGAAGATGGCTGACTTGCGTGGGGCGCGGGTGCAGACGGGCGCGATCGCCAAGACGGACCAGGTGTTTGAGCAGCAGTGGGCCGCGGGCGACCTGGCGGACAGCGGCACCACCGCCCTCGCGGCGGTGCTATGGGGCCGCATGCTCACGTTTGCCAACCTGGGCGACTGCCGCGCGGTGGTGTGCCGCCGCGGCAAGGCGCACCCCATCACGGTCGACCAGAAGCCGACCGACATCGGCGAGGCGGAGCGCATCGCGGAGGCCGGCGGCCACGTGTGCTGCGAGGGCTACCTCAACGGCGTGCTGGGCGTGGCGCGCGCCATCGGCAACTGGCACGTCATGTGCGACGAAAACACCCTCCTTAAGGTAGCCCCGCAGCCCACCGCCACGGCTGTGCGTAAGCCCAGTTGGACCCAACATAGCTCAACTTTAGTTCCTATTCACAACGGAACCATAGTAACGTTCAGGTTGATGGCTCACCTGGTCGCTTAGCACCACTTACGTCGACCCGGTTACATAAACTTACGCAGCTTCCGTCGCCTCAGAGCAGTACTTCTGGCATCAGCAGCCGCAGTGCCGTGTCACGTAAGCAGAGTACCAGCCTAGTAAAACGCCGCGCCGAGTCTCGAGGGCCGAGGCGAGAGTACTCGCCGGTACAGTACGGGACCCGGTGCGGTTTGCCAATCAGTCTCCGATGGCGATGTCGTCCGGATATGGAGTGTTGCTGCGCTTTTTGCACACGCAGTGCTGCGCATATGCCGCATAAGACGCAAGCAAGAGCAGCCTACATTATCGAACCAACCCTCATTTCCCAACCGGTCAGTGATACACTGCGCCGCTGTGAGCACAGATGCAGCAGTGCCGGCACCCAGCGGCGCACCCGCCGAACATGACAAATTGACAATTGCTCTCGACTCGGTATGGATGACCAGTAGGCACGGGCAGTCGGTATGGCAGCCGCCCGTTCTGCTGACGAGTTTGCTGTTATGGATGATGGGCGGACACATTCTCTAGGGGATTCGTTCGTCCCTGCTCATATATATAGCTGTGTCATGCATGACTTTTCAGTGACTTTTGTCTGTCGGAAAGTTCCGTGAATTCCGGGGTAAGCTTAACTTAATGAACTAGTGACTTCATTAAGTCGGACAACGTAGCTTAAGCTTACTTGTGCACAGCCCTGCACCCCACCCCCATACCCCATGCCACACGCGGGCCGGGCGGTCAGCCCTAGGAAACCCTAAAACAAGAAACACACTTGCATCTTTAACTTGCGATACCAAACAATCTTGGCATTTTTGTATTCATTACTGAGTGGGCGCCCAATGTCAAGGGCCCGGGTGTTAGGGTGGATTTTCAGAGGCGGCTTGTGAGCCAAAATGCTAAACCCGAATTCGAAATAGAAAAACATTAACTTGGGCCCTACGCCCACCCCGTGCCCTGGCGACCAATCTACCGGTGATCCATCGATAAAATGTTTTTGTTTTCTTTTTGAACGGCCGGGCTGAGGGGGAGAGTGGATGAAGCTTACAATGGTGGAGGGGGGATGATTTCGGTGCTGGCGGCGGCCTCTTGACTCGCCGTGTGTGCGGGTGCCCGCAGCGCAAGACGGGGCTCACTGGCTCCGGGAGGCTGCTGACCGAGGGGCCGCTCATCGCCGTGCCGGAGGTGTCGACGCACCGCATCACGCCGGACGACGAGTTCATGGTGCTCGCGACTGACGGCCTCTGGGACGTGTACACGAGTCAGCGGTGCATTGAGGAGGCGCGCATGAAGCTGCAGGTGCGGCGAAGCGGGACAGACCCTTCCCCCATCCGACCCCCCCTTTCCTGCCGTTGAGATGTAATTATTACACCCCTTTGTTTATACACCTTTTAAACCATTTTTAGGCCTTAACCAACCCCCCCCCCCCCCCCCCCCCCCCCCCCCGCGCGCCGACAATACACAAACACACCACTTTTTGAAGAAGGGCAACCGTTAAACGGGTGACATCAAAACATACCACACGGAAATTCCGACGCGAAGGACAACTCGCATGACTGTTGAGACGAGTGTGTTCAACATTGGCAAAGCATGCTGATACGACCCCCGCTCTCTGCCCTGGTGTGATGGCCCACAGGAGACCAACGACCCGCAGGCCTGCGCGGAGCACCTGGTGGCTTCGGCGCTGCAACGCAACACCGCCGACAACGTGAGCGTGCAGGTGGTGTGCTTCGGCGAGGCGGCGCCGCCGCAGCGCCGGCCGTCGCTCTTTGCGCGCAACCTGTCGGTCGAGGGGCTCAACAAGCTGCGGGAGGCGCTAAACGAGACGCCCGCGCCGTCGCCGTCCGCCGGCCTTGGCGCCACGCCGCTGGGCGGCGCCATCCACCCCCGGCCGACCCTATGAACCTTAGCCCCCACCAAGTCGACCCCCAATCCGTCCGAGTCGCTTCACTCGGCGGATGGCACCAGAGCCCGCCGCGGCAGATGACACCTTGAAGACACAGAGTATCGACAAACGGCGGTGACTTTTTGGTTAAGTTTGAAATAAGGCCCAACTTAATTCCAGTTTCAGGCTCCGCCGGCCCCTGTTGCCCGGAGAAAATGATTCTTTTTATTGCGCCCGCATACCCAGTAGTCCAAGCCACCCAGACAGACAATCCCCCCCCCCCCCCCCCCCCCGTAGCGCGCCCGCCCGCCTGCCCGCCAGCGCTCGCATTGGGCCGCCTGCGGGCCAGCCAGCGGCGCGCTAGCCAGCTAGTGAAACTTGATATTGTAGATCTTGGACACCTCCAGCATGCCCTCCTTCTCCTTGTCAAAGCCGTGGAAGGAGCGCTGGTCGTTGATCTCGCGGCTGCAGGGCGCCACAGACCGCAGCAATATCTTTATGCGGCTCGCGGGGCGCACAGATAGTGACATGATGCTTTGCGCCACCGAATAACATATTCGGTGCTGTGTGCGCGGTGCAATCTGATAGTCCCCCCATAAACCCTAACCTGTAACGACAGGTTCTTCCAACCTGTTTTCGCATCAGCATCCAAAACAGCGATGGTGTGAATCGACGCCGAACTTAATTCTTTTCCACCCCCAGGACAGGACTGGCAACAGTGAAACCCCACCACTCTACAAATTGAAACTCTACGATGGCCGTTTGGGCAGCAACGTAGTTATTACGGAAAGCCCCGGGTAGGCGACGCTCCGTTATACTAACAGCAAATTATCGAAGAGTTCCGCAGGACTAAGCGGGTTTTCCGTCATTCTGATGCAAGAATAACCGGGTTATTATTGTGGTATAGTGTACCGGCATCCTCTCCCCAGTGCCGAGATGAGGGCATGCCGACGCTGCCGAGACGGCCAGACAGAATTGAGACGGCGGCGATGCTGCAGGAATGCACGTGGGCGAGTGGCGCCAAATCAGTCGAACAACCATCAATCAACAGTGGCACGTACTTGAAGTAGTAGTTGTTCTCGGTGACGTCCCCCTTGGTGTGCTTGTAAAAGTAGTACGCCTTGCCGACGGAGCGGTGCCGCGCGCGCTTGAAGCTCTCGCCCGCGAGCGACCAGCCGATCCCGTAGACGTCGAGCGAGCGGCACACGTGCAGCGCGGTGTAGAAGGACATCCAGCCGGTGGAGGGCACGTAGGGCGGGAAGGGGCCCACGTGGCGCCACGCCATCAGGTGGGAGTCCTTGAAGGCGCGCAGCGACATGCGCGTCACCAGCAGCGCCGCCCGCGCCTGCTCCAGCTGCTTCACGGTTGCAAACTTGTCTACAGGGGGCGGGTGCGCACACGGGCAAGAGCAGGTGCGTCAGCCGCCAGCATGGCGTGGCGTGTGAGCGGGTGTCCCACCGAAATTACGCTCGCCACGCCCGCGGTTCGGGTTCGGTGTATATTATTATGGTTTTCGACCCGCTAGCAAATAAGGATAAACCATATAAATGCCAAATATAGGAGGCGGCCGGCCGTCTGGCATGCGCATGATACGGATGGTGCCCAAGACTGCCAACATCTTGGCTGCACAGACGAAGAATTCGCGCACTAGTGGACTGTGGCACAGAATCTCCTATGTTCCTGCTGTTTCGTGCAAGGCACATTGGCCCCCAACCCAAGTCAGTGCTACGAACAATGTCACCCCACGATATCACGCTTTGGATGAGTACCTTATAACTAATCAGTCTGTAAGAATGGAAGTTAGGCAATTAGAAATAGAATACAAATCGAAATAGACAATGGGTTGATGCGATAGGTTGGAGTCTTTGGAAAGGAAACTGACATACATCTTAGTTGTATTGCGAATCGGTTTGGGATAGCGCAAAGTTGTTTTTAGAGTTTGTACTTTCATTGGGAATCGTTTTTTGGGGAAGTATGCGGTCATTGCTATTGTTGTGCCTGATAACGATACAGGAATGCGGACCGATGCACAACGATAAGATTAAGTTAATTCTATTACGCCCGGAACGCGATTACGGGTATGTGATTACTCCTGGCATTCGTTTGTACATGATAGAATGATATATTGCAGCAATACTGCAGAGATGAAGGACTACGTAATCCTTTCTGTCGCGTCCCAACATTCCGTCTCGATGGATCTTCGTCAGCAATAATAAGACCATGAGAGTAAAATAATAGCAGAAAATGATAGAAATAGAAAAAAACGCTACAATGGTGGCAAAACACGGCCAGGCACCGCCGGCTGATTTCTTTGCCACCTACGCGCTGACTTCCCTGCGAAGAAGGAAACCTCCACCGTCGCCCCCTGGGGGTTGAATGAAACACACGAAGAATCTATCACGGACTATCACGTGTCAATGGTGCAAGGGGGTTCACAATTTAGCGACCCGCGAGCCCCGGTCAAGTGCCACCGTAAGCGCAGGGCGGACACCGCAGTGCGCATGTGACGCGCGAGTGCCCAGACCCAGCGGCGGTTCGAGCGGCCCAATGGGGGTGAGAGATGGCTCCGTCACCTGCTTTACCGCCAAAGTTGGGCGGCGGGCCGGCCATGTTTCTGGGCTTGTTCTGCGGCGGCCACATCATGATCAGGCCGCCGCGGTCCATGCGCAGGTACTCCGGGATGTTCTTCTCCCGCAGGTGCACGTCGTGCATGATTCGCATCTGCGCGCGCACCACACGGGCGGCTTAGGGGCGGCGGCCGACATACACATCACCACCGCACCAACACATCTTGCGCATGCGCCCAGGGAGGGAGGGACCCCCCCCCCCCTCCTCCCTTCCCCCCTCACCGTGGTGCGCTTGCCCACGTCCCGCTCGTAGCCATACGTCGGCGCATTGTTGAGTCGAATCACGGCCTCATGCTTGTCAATGACGTCCCCCCAACGTGCGCCTCTGCGCCAGCAGGATCAGCACACGTTACGACCGGCCGTGCCGCGGATCGAAGCCTGGCTGCACCTTTTATCCAGTGTTTACTATGGCAGTCATGCGTATGCAATGTTCCATGTCGTATGCAATGTTCTGTATGTAGCTGTGCGTGCAGGCGTTCCGAGCTGCCTGGCTCCACCTCAGCTACAGCACCTCCAGCCGCCCCCCCTCTCCCCCCCCCCCCCCGCCCCCCCAGGCCGCGCGCGCGCCCGGGCCTCCGCACCTGAGCACCCCCGAAGAGCCGACCAGCGCGCACGTCTTGAAGCATGGCGCCTTGAAGGCACGCGGGATGCGGGGGTTGCGATACATCGTGTAATTTCGAGACAGCAGCTCGTACGCCTGTGTGGGGAACACAAGGCGGCGTCAGATGCAGGAGCGGCGGGGTGTAAGTAATACAGTTGCCCATAAAGCTGTGCATACAGTTGCAATGTGCATACAGTTGTGCATTTATTCTGTACTAAGGACAATTCAATACCACATTTCGTATTGATTCCCTGGGTACACGGATTAAAGGGATTGTTTTCCTTGTGTCTGAAGGGAGGGGGCGAAGAGACTGTGTGGACAATGCGACTGCGTACGCACTGTCTAGCGGCCGTGTGACAGGTGCAAGCACCCACCATCACTTTCGCGCATGTTAGCACAGATTCACACTCACCCTGGGCACCATCCGCGTGGTCTTCCCGCGGGCGTAGGGGCTCGCCGGCTGCAACAGCTCCCCGACGCACTCCTTGTTCTCCATCGCGCGCAGCAGCGCCGCCGTCCCCTCCCCCTCGGAGCTGCCCGCCGCCCGGGCGCGGGTTCGCAGGGCGGAGCCCATCTTGGCGTAGTAGTCCCCTGCCGGCTGCCCGCGCGCCGCCCCGAAGTTCCCCAGTAGTGCCAGCAAGCCAAGTGCGCGGAGCACCGGCGCTGCCGCCATGCTAAGACGACGAGTCACTTTGCTGGATACTCCTTTAGCCTTGAATAGCTTAGCCTCTCTTCTGTGCACTTACCAACGAGGACTCATGCTTGTACCCCAAGGGCGAGGCAGACTAGGCACGCTGCCGCCAGCCTGGTCCTCCTCCGCGATACGCCCAGGCACGGGCACTTATCTGTGGCACGGTTGACTCTGGGGTGTCGTCACGGGCGGCGGACCTTTCCCGTCCTCCCAACCCCCACTTGCGCAGCCGACCCCCCTCGGCCACCAGTACGGGACGGCGCAGCGGCGGCGAAAGTGGCGACGACCCGGACGGATCGGCGGATATAGCACCGCGCTTGACGCCGTTGCGCACTGGTAGTCGTACTGTGGACTTGTGGGTGCTATCCTCCTCCTTGTACAGAGTTGGTTACTGCCTAGTCTATGCTGTAGTAACGAGGTTGTCAGCGCAGTCTGGACAGCGTGGCGGGGCGTCGTGCATGCTGCCGGGTGTACCTGTAAGGGGCCTGCCGATGCGCCGACAATCGTCATAAAAATAATCCAGCAGCAGCGCCCAGTAGTAGCGCACCATCCTTATTATTGCGCTATGAGATACTCGAACCCAGGCCAGCGCAGGCAAAATATCTTGAGACCGATCCTGGGCCGCCGGTACAAATTATCGCGGTCAACGACTGCTGGAGTGCTGACGCGACGAATCGACTACGGTACGACCAGGGGTAACCCCTGGTACTCGTACGACGACGCTTGGGATGGCGGCCTGCGCTCCGTCACAACATGGTGATCGTAGGAGGTAGTAGGCGGAGATCGTGGGCGAATCCTAGGCGAATATCGTACAGGCGAAATGCGAACAGACGAATCTAGTCGGCATTCATTCGGCAATGATATGTGCCGGCAGTGCGAGATCCTTGCATGTACGGCAGGAAACAGCAGGCAAAATATTGAGCTTGTCCGAATTCATGGAATCCTGTAGACAAGTTCATGGCGTTTCCTCATTATGGTGCTGCTAGTGCCGGCAGGTCCAGGCAAGTGAGCTGCTGTAGTTCACGCTGCTACGCGACAGAAGCGCTCAGGGGCACCCAAGGCGGCTTGGTTGTACTGCATTGGTCCCAAGTAAAAAAGAGCGAACGACAGCAGCTGGCGATCTACATGCGATTAGTTTACAGAGCCAATGGCAAAAGCTGGCCTACAAGGGTGGAGCTGGGGTGTGTCTTGATTGGTGTACAGGTGGCCAGCATAAAACAGGGGGGGGGGGGGGGGGGGGGGGGGGTCTTATATCTTCAGAGGTGGCAGCCTTGGTGGCGTGAATCCGCCGTCGCTTCTTCCGCTGCCAGCTGCCGGTGGTATACAGTGCTGCCATTTATTCAGCGGGCGCGGAAGGAGGCAGAGCACAACAGTGGGGGTGGCGCTCCTGGGCTGGGCTGGTGCTGCCTATGGTACACACATTCAAATAGTTGCCAGCAGCCAGCCACGTGGCCAACCCCGCCTTGTGGCGCCATCAACCGATGTGGTAGTGTCGAGCCATAAGAGTACACGTACATGAGCGGGGGCAAGTCGCGGTCACGAGGTTACTGCTTGCCGGAGCCGGGCGAGGAGGTCTTTTGCGCCTTCTGCGAGCGCGGCGGGGGCTGGAAGCCGCCACGGGCGTTGAGGGGCCGGTTGACGCCGTGGGTCTTGAGGTAGATGCCGCACGCATTGCACATGACGAGACCGCTGACCTTGTCCTTGCGCCAGAGCGGCGTCTTGTCGGTGTTGCAGTTGGCGCAGCGCGTGTCGGGTCCGTGCACCACAGGGGAGCGCGTGTTGAGGCTGCTCTTGGGGCGGGCGGTGGGCACCTTGGGAGCCGCCTCCTCCGGCTCCTCCGACCCCGAGCGCCTGGGCGGCTTGCGCTTGCGCTTGTGGCTGCTGCCTGGCGCCGCCAGCGCCGTCGGGTCGCCACTGCTGCGCGGAGCCACTGTGGCGCCGCTCTGCCTCACGGCTGGGGCCAGGGCTGCCCCAGTGCTCCCTCTTACCTGTAGGTCCATACGCACCACGGCATCAGCGGATGGCAACATGGCGCAGCCCATAACGAGCATCCAACATGTGCAAGGTATGTCTTTACCAGTCACAAGTAGATACATGACCTCTTGCAGCCGGTCTGCAACCAAATGGCATGGGCAGGCGGGGCTGAAGGGGGCGCACGTCAAACAGGGGCGACACGCTCTCCACCGCACGCTGCCGCATTCGCCGCAGCGCCTCCACTGCGCCATGAAAGTCCTCGGGGCCCAGGCTGCTCAGCGTCTCAATCAGCTGACGAGTGCGCAGCTGCGAGACGGAGGCGGCGGGTCAGCTCAGGCCAGGGGATACGATCGCATGGGACCTAAGCACATGCGCTCCGCCCATTCATAATGCTGGGAAACGCAGCCGTGGCCTCCGGCAGCCCACCTTTGGGTCCACCTCGCCGGGCGGCGGCGTCTCCACGGCTGCCATGCCGCTGCTGGTGCCTTGGTCCGCGGCTTTGGCGACCGGCATAAACAGGGACTCCGAGAGACGGCCAGCGGAAGCCCAGCGCTCCGTGGGGGCCGCGGTGCCAGGGGCCGCGGAAGTAGCAGCGATCAGGCCGCCGGGCAGAGGCCGGGCGGGCGGCTCGGCAGCCTGGCTTGCCTTGGGCTGCGCGTCGAGGGGCGGCGCAAGCAATGAAGAGTCAGACGGCATTGCGGGCAGCAGATAGCCCATCCGCGCACATTGCTAGAGGCAGGCCCGATACGCACCTGCGACTGCGGCTGCTGCTCGTCTTCGTCTCCCTGCTTGCGGGGGGTGCCGGGCGCCTGGGGCTGAGGGGGCGGCGCCGGCTGGCCGTGGCGGAGCCGCCGCACTACAGCGAGGCAAGAGTCCAGCGGGGGCTCGGCGCCGTCCGCCGCGCCGGGTGGATGGAACAGCCAACAATCCTCGTCGTCCGCCTGCGTGACGCAGTCCCATCCTTGTGCTGCTAGGGCTGGCCAAAGGTGGCACCAGAAGATGTCCAGCAGCGGCGAGGGCGACTGCGATGGAGTAGAGGAAAGAAGTAGAAAAGCGGGGGGGGGGGGGGGGGGGGGGGTTCAGGACCGAATGGGCAAAAATCAAAACGTAAATTTGCAATTTTCCCTAAAACAGACACGCCGCATCTCCCAGAATATACCGCCTGCTTCTACCTGGAAGTGGTATGCTCCCTTTTTATTTTCTATTTTCTGCGTAGGGGTTCGGTTTTTGGGGGGGGGGGAGAGCAGTGTATTGCTGTTTGGGCTTAATGTGGGTTCCTCGGAGCACGCTCAAGCTACTTGGGCCTGATTCGGGGATACCCAGGTCTGGCAGCGCAGGCCCCGTACCTCCTCTAGCGTCTGCAGCAGGCCGTCGCTGAGGGGGTCACCCTGCAGGCGCTTCCGCATGTCCACCTCATTCACCCGATTTAAGCTCTCCTGCAGGCTCAGACAACCAGCGTTCAGGTTATGTTGCCTCTTAATATGAAGACGCGGCGAGATGCGTGCTGCCTCCTCAATGGAATGCAGGGGCACTCTGTGTGCATGCGAACCGCAGCCGCTGCAAACCTGGGTGGGCAGCTCGATTGCGGCGACCACGTTGTCCAGGCCCACAATACTCTGCAGCCTCTCGATGAATTCATCCAGCGGCAGCTTCTTGTCGTTGAGCTGGTTGATGACAGGGTACACCTCTGACAATTTCTGCAAGCTTAGGCCTGCGTTTGAAGCATAATGGGCATTAAGGAGTTTGTATCAGTACTTGCTGCAGCACGTGTAGAAGACAGCGCTGGCGCGGGATTGATATTGCAGCATGCATCTTGTTGCCGGCGAGAGGCGAGCCCGGGGGAGTTGTAAAGAGCAATCGACATGCATGCATTGCGGATTTCGGGAATGCGGGAGGCGAGTCGTCGGGAGGGCTGGGAAAGGCGAAAAAGGCGGGACCGCTTACAGTCGCGCAGCTTGGCGAGCATTGCCGATTGCCGCTGTCCCGTGACGAGAGCCTCCCGCTTGAGGCCCCACTGCTGGCTGGCACGCAGCCAGGTGCGCGCCTGGACGCTTTGCCTGAAGCTGCGATGAAAAAATAGCACGACCTCGGGAAGCTGTGGCAGAGCGGGCGTTCGCGCGTCAGGAGCGAGCAAAAGGCGATGCAGGAGGCGACGACTCGATGAGCAGAGGCGCAGCGCAGGGGAATTGTACTCATCGTACGGGACTCGGGCACACTACTAATCTCTACTCGTTTGTTGTCCGCGCCGAGAGCGGCGTGGCGCGGCATCGCGGTGAAGCAGTCGCTCGTCGGCGTATGCAAACCTGCCTCGACATAATCGCTATATGGTCGCTATGTACATGTATGTATATAAATAGCATATTAATAACAAGCCCGCGGAAATACGACGGAAAGAAAATGAATTCGGAAAATTTATACGTCAGCGCATCATATGCGTGCAGGAAACCACAGGCAGCGTTGCTGGCACTGCCGCAGTGCGCTGGCGCCCGTTTACGCGGCACCCAAACCCCTATTCAGCCGTTATGAAGCGACGAAATGTTTCCAGCGACGATACCGGGGGCTGTCGGCGAGGAAGATGCTGCGACGGAGTGTTGAACCAGATGCTGACGCGCACCGCGCTCGCCAATTCAGGCGCGGAGACGGAAACCATACATGATTTACGCAATATGCATTCAGTATCGGAAATACACCGCGCAGCAGCGACGTCGAGGGCTGGCGCGCCCACGGTGCGCGATTCCGCCAAGGCGCTCGCTTCCACGCTACCACACTACATACTCGCGCAGTGGCGGAGGTAATGGCTGCGCGTGTTCTGATCACGTCGCGAAGACGGCTATCGACTCCCCGTTGCACGGTAGTGCATGACGGTAACTCGGAATATGTTTCAAGTCTGCTGAAATATTTTGAAAGCAATATAATTGGGTAGTTTGTCGCTAGTAGTGGCGGTGTGTATACGGTATCGAAAACCTGCCACCAAGCGCGCCGGTCAGTGCTGCTGTTAACGGACGCAAAGTACTGCCAGCAAACGCGCTTGCCGGAGAAGGCGCTGAAGGAGTGGGGGCTCACCGTCTTGGTGCCCACCAGGCGCTGCACCCGCCGCAGCTCACGACCGAACAGGTAGACGCCTAGCTTGAAAGCTCCAAGCTCCGTAGTGCTCCATTCTCCGGCGGGCCCTGCTCGTGCCGGCTCATTGAGGGGGGCGCCTGCCCGGGCTCCACTGTCTGCCTGTGCGGTGGGACTATCGGAAACTACGGCCGGACGGAACGCGGCGCCACGTGAGGATGCCAGGTCAGCAGGCGACCGTGGGAAGCCGCCCCGCGCCACCGCCGCCTCGGCCGCGGGGGTGTTGGGAAGCGCCATAGGCATACCAGGGTCGCATTGCTCAGCACTGCCTTGTCGGAACGTGGCGAGCCTGGGGGTGCGAATGGCCCGCGTGGCGAGCTGGCGCGCGCTATTTGGGTTCTGCTTTTCCGAGACGATGGGAGGGTCCGACGACGGGCGGACAACGTGTGCCGCCGCAGCGCCATCGTCGGGCAATCGAACGGACGAAATGCTGGCCGTTTGATGGCCAGATTGAGTACGAGCAGCGGTCGGAATAGCGGTACCCGTACGTTGCTCAGCACCGATGCCCGCATCATCAGTACGAATTTGGCTCGCAGCCGCGCTGCTGGTGCGGCTGGAAATCGAGTCTGAGTCCAAAGGCCGGACGGCGTCCTCCAGGGACGGGGACGAGCGTAGCCCTGGACAGGTCGGCGGAAAAGCAGGGGCCACATGTTTCTCCGAGGCTCTTTCCATGTCTTGTGGGGCGCCGGGTGCAACACTTGGGCTGCCGGAGGCTTCCCGGACGGAGTGTTCGTCAGGTGCATGCTGCGCCAGCAGGTGCGACGACACTTTGCGCGCGCCTTCAGGCTCCGGAACTGCTGTATGTACTAAATCCAAGATTTTGGGCGCTGATGTAGTTAACGCGCCTTCTGAGCCCCGACAGCAGTCCGCCGACGAACCGGACCGCTGAACTCGTCTCGGCGTGGCGGGCTTGCCCTGGTGTGCCATGAGGCTAGCCGGCAAGTCTGCTGGCACAATTCTTCCTGGATGCAACCTCGAGGTCGGCGCTCTGATGCCGACGGGGCGAGAGGCCGGGCTGGCTCCGCTGTCCGTGCCAGAGGTTGATTCGCAGCCCGTAGGGATGCCAGTACTTGAGTGCTGTGTTGATGACGAGGCTTGCGTGGCGGTGTGGATAATACTTCCAGTACTTTGGCAGAATGCCGACACTGCTACTTCCGGAAACGCGCGCGGCAGGGGGCGCCACTTGCTCGCCTGCGCAAAGCCGAGCCGTTGTGGACGCCGCGCGTCCTCCGCCGCCTGCGAGCGCGGCGTGTCAGGCGATGATCCGCTCGTAGGGCCAGCTGCCATTAGCGCAGCACCGTTTTGCGGCGGCCTTTCGGTGCTCTGTCGGCAGTGTGCCGTCTCGACTCTCGAAGCCTCGAAAGATTTGTTGAAGCGGTACCGGCGGTGGCGTTCGCTTCGGAGCGTCTGAGCTCCAAGGAAAGCGCGCGGCAGTAGTAGAATAAGTAGGCACAGAGGCGCTAGTACTGTCTGACTGTATCGCTGGTTGCTCGCCAGTCATAATCTATCGCGGCTGATGAACTGCTGATCAGCAGCTGAGGTCTGACGACCACGCGGCTCGGCCGCGCGGGGCCATCAGGCGCGATTACTGGATGATTGCAGTCACAAGCCGTGCTCGTCCACATGCTGCCAGAAGTTTCGTTGCTTCAGCAGGCGATATTGATCCGTGTGGTACGTCGATCAGGCGGTTACATTATTTCTTACAAGGTTGTCGCTTTTTTACAAGGTTGTACCTTTTCCCTATGTACCTTTTCCCGCCCCCGGGACAGGACGATACGGCATGCGGCACACCGGAATTTGTTATATTAAAATCCCTACCACGCGCAGGACCGCAGGCACAGCGCAGATTGAGTTTGCAGTACTCGGAGTAGTACCTCGTACCCCACGCCAGCGGCGGTGCGCGCGCCAGCCAGAAAACGTATCCAGTGCCTGATGTGGGCTACAGGTCCGCATGCCGGAGCGAGGTTTTTTGTTGTTTCTCCCAAGGGATAGGACTGCTGGCAACCGCACAGTGCTGGCAAACCTCACACTGCTGGGAACAGTGAAGCCTTTGCAGCGTCTCGGGTAGATCTGAATATCCGCGCCCTGCTGATGTATTATACGCCCGGGCCGCCCCACTACCCCGCCGAAAGGGGGCGGGCGCCCGCCGGCCGCCCGATTCCAGACGAGCTAGAATAATAAGATCGTAGTCACTGCTGCGCTGAAGCAGGCCTCGTCCTAGGCCCCCTCCGAAAGCAAGTTTGACTACCGTGGTCTCAGAAGGCCTGACCTCCCTCTGCTAGTCGCCGCATGGCCGCTGCCAGTGACAAATATCTGCATACGGAAAGGTAGAACGAGTATGAACGTTGATCAACACGCGCCCTTGCTGTTTCAACTCTGTTGATCCTGGCTTGAGCCGTGGCTGCGACTGAAGACGCGACGAGGAGGGTGTACTCAGGCCACAGCCTCTGCGGGACGCAAGCCGACCGGCGGTGTTTGAAGCCAGGGTCGGTACGCCATCGAACGACACCAGGGCTGGCGAGATGAGCGGCGGGCAGCCGGAGGACGTGGCGCGGATCATCCGTCGGGGCAGCCGCCTGCTGTGGGTGGCGCCGAGGGGCTTTGCGTATGCGGTGGCCAACCCGCGGGTGTTGAACAATTACCGAAGGTGATCGGCTGGCGTGCACTGAGATAGACGCAGGAGAAAATTAGGGAAGAGGTAGGTGGGGGGGGGGGGGGGGGGGGGGGGGGGGGGAGCAGGCAGAGGAAGTGGCCGGTGAGCACGCAGTGCAGGGTGCATGGCCACCCTGTTGCTGCATTGAAGTGAGCGGGCTTGGATCTGCCCCGTGCCGTGTGGTACAGGTTGATCTTGCCCACGGTGACAGCGACGGTGGTCGTGAGGCTGCTCACATTTCTACTTTTGCTCCCTGTCAAGATCATCCTGCTGCTGGTGAGAGGCCTTGGTCCTCCGACCCCCTGCCACTGGCCGCATGCCCGGCCGGGCGCATCCTCTTCACATTGGGAAAACACATGACCACGCTGGCATGCGAATCTGAGTAGCTAAGCGGTGATCCTCGCTGTGGATGGCCCACTGTGCAGCTCTGGCTGATCTCGCTGGGCGCGCTGCCGGGGCTGGACGCGGTGGGAGATGGCCTGCGCGGCGTCTCAGCGGAGGCGGTCAACTTGGCACCGTTCCTGGTGATGGAGGTGTTCCGCACAGGTGCGGGCCTGCATGCCTGCGTGCCCAATGCCCGCGCCGCGCATTGGGTCCTGCACGCGCCGCGCTGACAGCCTAATGCCCGCTCCGCCTCTGCAGTGTACAGCAAGTCTCTCACAAAGTGCTTCTTTGAGACGCTCCAGGTGAGAAGCCCCCCTTCGGGGCGCCGGCCACGTGAAACGCACCGTCTGCCTGTATTCGTGGCTGGCACCACCTGGGCTGCTCCCTGCCCCCCATGCACCCCATGCACAGTACTCAGATCCCCCTTCCTCTGTCTCTCTCTCTCTCTCTCTCTCTCTCTCTCTCTCTCTCTCTCTCTCACACACACACACACACACACACAACAGGCGGTCAATCCAGATGTGGGCTCGCAGCTGCCGAAGCTGAAGCCCTTGCCAAAAACCAAAGCGGAGGCGCCGGACCCTAACGCCAGCTTCCTGCGCCGGCTGTTGCTGCACATGCAGGCGAACAAGGCACGGCCGCCCCGCGCCCATAGAAGAGTAATTAATCGGAAGTTGAATACTACCAGTGTACCGGCGATCGATCTGTTAGGGCTATGCAAAGTCGTGTTGTGTCAAACAGCGAGTTGGTACGTTGTCGTACATGCATGTTGTATTATTTATGTATATACTTAGGTGTCGGTGTGTGGTGTTGTGTATATTCCCGTGTTCGTACATTTATTCAGCTGTAGATGTGTTGATTAGTCGTGATTCCTTCATAACATATGCATTGGCAAGGAAGGTGTGGGAACGGAAAGAGGGGTGGGGTGACTGATGCGGGATGTGCTTTGCGCAGGCACTCACCATCATGCTGGTGAGCCTCAGCATCCGGCTGTGGCGCAGCGCTCCAGTCGTGGGGGTGCTGGCAGCCCCCGTGGTATCCCCCCCCCCCCCCCCCCCCCCCCCTCCCGCACGCCTGTTTGCTGTCTCGGAGCCCATTGGCGTTTCGGGGCTCTGTTCCTAGGCTCGCATTTCCGGTGTAAAGGTGCCGATGTGCCGGTCAGCACCGTGAGTATCAGGGCTCGAACTGGGCTTGCATGCAACCTGTAAGCGCATTTGCTACAGTTTCGTCGAGATCCGAGCCCTGACAGGCAACGCAGGTTCTTATTGGCGGTGCTCTTATTACCGTGGCGGCGCCCGTATTCAGACTGCGGGTCAGTAGCGGAGACGCCAGCTGGTGTGCATGTCAGCCCGGCAGCTCTCGGTGCTCAGCCACAACGGGTAGTGAGCCTGCTTCTCCTGTCTGTGACGTCTATGACGTGTTTTTATAGTACTCTTACTGCACAGGCGTGCACCTATCACTCTATCAGTCACAGGCATTGGCAGTAGTTATTAGCGAGTAGTAATTGGCGCACCCTGCTCTTTAGAGCACTGAGCCTCAGTGGCGGTGAGCTTACTCACCCCAACCTCCCACCCCCACCGTAAGCGCAGTCGAATTTCCTGCTTCTGTGGAAGCGACTGCCCACTCCGTACGCGCTCGTGGTGTCGGGCTTCTGCCTGGCGCCGCCCGTAGCCCCACTGGCCTTCCGCGCCGCGGAGCTGTACCGCGGCGGGAGGGTGCTGTCGGACCTGCTGATCACGCCTTACCTGCTCCGCGTGGTGCCTTACGCCCAGCGCGAGAAGTTCCTCAGGTCAGTCAACCTTCCACGGCGCTCCTCCCCGACCCTCTGGCACGTTGCACGTGTGGCACCCAGCACGAGGCGGCTCACCTAGCCCCTAGGTCCCTCCCTTTCCTCTCCCCTGAATGTGTGCTGGCCACCGTACCGCAGGCGCCACGAGCTCGCGCTGCTTGCGTTTGGGCTGCCCTTTTACTACATCATGGGGCTGCCCTTCCTCGGCCCGCTCGCGTACATCGTGGCGCAGGCCGCGGCCGCCGCGCTGTGCGACGAGATCGTGCAGACGGAGGGCTTCCCGGTGAAGACGGTCACGCGGCTGACGGTCGCCCACCAGTTGTGACGGCCCTGGCGCCAGCCATGCACCAGGACCGCTGATGGCTTGTGCGTGGCAGGCAGGAGAGTGGGGCTCAGTGCGTGTACCATAGGATGTACGCTTAGGGGCCCCTCCTGTGTCAAAGGATGGCCCACAGGTGGTCATGTAGAGGATGCAGAGGGAAGCCACGCAGTCTGGCTTTTATGCGGACAATCACCCAGGATACGCCGCATTGCATTTATGTGACAAGATATCGGCGTCCTCAACTACTCATCCCGCCGGGACAGCCCTTCTCCGGCTCGCTTCTCCGGATGGCAGGGACGATAGCTGACATCCACCGATACACAGTGTTGATCCCGTGCGTATGGCTGGGGCTTTCCTCCATTTTGTCGACTGAGCTACAATGTCTAGTTCCAGATTGCACGATCTCGACATAATTACAAATAGTGGCTGACTTTCACACCACGCTGCCTGATGTGTAGAGACACCGCGTGCCCCTCTCCTCCTCTGCAGTGGGGCTCGCGCCTATTATTTACGATGATCAGCCATGTGGCTGATTTGGCTGCTGGCACGGGGGACGACCTCAGGCGAAGGTGCGGGTGAGCTAGTTTGGCCCGGTGGCGCGCGGCACCCGCCACTTGGTGACCTGGTACAGCGTGTTGAGCGCCAGGTTGGCGTACTCCCGCATCACGAAGTTGCTCGGGTGCAGGCCGTCCGGCAGCCAAGCGCGCTCGTTGGTCTTGCCCGAGGTGAGCAGGTCCATGTCCAGCAGGCACCAGCCCTTCTCCGCCGCAGCCTGCCGGCACAGCAGCCGCGTCAGACCCGCCCCCACGATGCGGCATTATTGCTTTCACAGCATCCGAACGGCGCCTCGTTGTGAAGGCGCTGCGGCAGGTCGCCCGTGCCACGTGCCCCACCTGCCGGACGGCGCTGTTCAGCGCGGCGACGACGTGCGGCCGCTTGGACTCGTACTGCGGGTTCCGCTCGTCGGTGGCCAGCACGGGGTGCGTTCTGGTGCAGTACACCTGAGGCGCGCGTCCACACGCATGCCGGGGGGGGGGGGGGGGGGGGGGGGGCAGGGACCTTCACTATGCACGAACCCAAACCATAGTTACAGCAGGTTCAAATGCTTGGAAGGGCGACCGCTGGATGGGCGGCGAAGCTTCAAGCAGCGTATCCACATGCCGGGCAAGACAAGACATCGGCCATCACGCCGGCCGGCGCAGAAGACTGTGGCGGCCGCACCTGCGCGTGCGGGAAGCACTTCTTGGCGAGGTCCATGCTGTGCATCATGTCCTTCAGGAAGCGGTCCACCACCTGCTCGCGCAGCTTGCCGTCCACCCTGCGCCACCAAGGCACTCGACTCGCTCAGCTGCGCCGCAGCCGCAGCTTGAAAGGGCGGGCGGGAGGGTACGCGGGCTCTCACTTGTCGTGGCCCTGCTCCCACCAGAGCGCGGCATCCCAGAAGTTGCTCGCCAGGATGAGCATGTCGGGGCCCTGCCAATACACCGGCGGATCAGCCAGTGTGATGTGTGACGCTGTGTCCCCATTCATTCTCGGTGTCGACGCATCGGGACCGTTTATTCAGCCACGCCGAGTCACACCCGCTGATTCTTCTGTGCTTCTTCAGCAGGTTATACTGTACAAATACAGCAATTCATTTCATTGGGTTTGTACTGTCTACTGGGCTGATATTAGTCCTCCCTCTCGGAGGGTCAACGGGAGGCGGTAAAGTTGCGCGCAAAGCGGGGACGGGGGGCGCTTCCGGGGGGTCACTTTTGGCATGAAGGGCTTGGTGTACATGGGCGCGTCCTTGCAGATGCGCTCGCTGGTGGTGTTGTGCAGCTCCGGGATGGCAGCGGCCTGCCCATCGGGATGGAGCGCAGTCGCTGAGTGAGTTCCCCGAGCAGCAGCAGGCCGCCCTCGCTGTCGCCCTCGCCGCCCGCTCCTCGGCGCGTGCCGCCGGGCGGGGGGCGCACCTGCTGGAAGAGGCTGTGGTATTCTTGGTCGCCGGCGCCGAAAATGAAAAAGTTGGCAAACTCGACCGGCCCCACCGTCACGCGCGCCGCCTGCGCAGTTGCCACCGTCAACCTGCCGGTCCTCACAGCGCCGCCCGCTAGCTTGCGCCACGGGAGCGTGCCGCGGCAGCGCACCTTGCCCGTCTGCTCCGGCTTCATGCGCCCGCTGCTGAGCATCTTGTACTTGAAGGGCGCGTAGTACGACATCTCCTGCCCCAGCTCCTCCGTCAGCGCGCTCACCAGCTTGCGATCCAGCGAGTCGCCGATGGACAGCACCTTGGGCTGCTCCAGGCTGCCAAGGTCACCTTGCCGCCGCTGCAGCGACACCACCTGCGCCGCGCCCATCGTCAGCCGGGCCGACCTCCATTGCCCAACCCCCCCCCCCCCCCCCCCCCCCCCCTGGCCTGGGGAGGTGCAGGTGCCCTCTCTGTTGCATATTGCAGAATAGAAAGGCACACACCCTCGCGCCCACAAGACACAACCCACGAAAAGGGGGCCAAGCTGCCCCTCCCTCCGCATGGATTTCCGTCTGAACGCGCACGTGTTCCGGGCGGCAGGCCACCTGCCTTGTCGACAATTGGCTGCAGGTTGCACTCGGGGTTGAACAACCGGAAGCGGTCGCCCACCCAGTAGCCCGGCTCCCGGCCATAGTCGCACGCCGCCGCGCCTGCCACGCCGCCCGCCGAGCACAGCACCGCCAGCGCCAGGGACAGCACCGTGGCCGCTGCTACACTGCGCGCCGACCACATCGTCGCGATGACCGGCGGCATACAGCGACGAACGCGCGGGTGCGTTGACCGGCTGGTCGGCTCTCGCGCTCAGCCCTCCCTGCGGTCCGCGAGGGGGGCAGCCAGCCGGGGCTATGGGCACACTCTAGCCAAAGGGGGTAGGTGCGAGAGGTTGCTTATTGAGAGGGGGGATGGAGCCCCGTCTAGTGCAGTGAGGGGGACGAGTGCGAGAAGGTGCATGTTTTACTGTATCGGGGTTGCCGCCCCTGATCGGCAACGGTCCGACGAGGTGCACCTCCCCCCCCCCCCCCCCGCCCCGGGCTCCCCCGGCGGGCCAGCAGCATTATCGTCATCATGTCGTTCTCATTCCTTCTAATTCTGGGATGATCTCAATGCCCGTCATGCCCACGGCAATAATATAATGTCTCCCGTCTCCTCGGCTTGGATACGATGGCGCGCAATGCACGCGCGGACTGTGGGCCTAGTGAGCGCGCGCTCTCGCGCGAGCGGCGCGTCCCGGCGGAGCGCGGAGCATATGGCGGCGGCGGCCGACGATAGGCACCCCTCTCTCGCAGCTCCACCCGGCCCTCCCACCTCTCACTCAGCCGAGGCCCACCCCAGCCTTCCACTCGAGGACCTTAGGCACCATGGTGAAGTTCCTGAAGGTGCGGCTGCGCTGGAGCACCCCTCTCACCCCCGCTTCACCCCATGGCGCGCTGTGGTTGCGCGCGCTCATCGCGCTCCGCGCCGCCGCCCCCTCGTACGAGCTCTGCGAGCGAGTGGCGGCGCGGCGCGGCGGCCACGCCGCCAGCGGGCCGATGGGCTGGTGGCGCGCTACGATTCGCGCCTTTGCGGCACGCGGCAGCTGTCAGTGGAAGGATTTGCATGTGCTGTGGCGCGTGGCGATATCGGGCAGGGCGGGGTGGCGTCGGGCGGGGCGGCGGCGGCGCAGGGGGGCTTGAGGAGGGGCAGAAGGCAGTGCAAGCCCTGCAAGCCCCCCCCCCCCCCCCCCCCCCCCCCCCCCCACCCCACCATCCCCAACCCAAATCACGCACTCGTATTCGAGATTCTCTTTCAGGCGAATACCTCCTTGGCTTGCTGCTCTCACGGAAACGCTGGCGAGCTGGTGCTTGGTGCTCTGAGCTATGGGCATGCGGAGGTCTCATTTTATTTACGTGGATTTACTTCTCTTTATTTGTGCTGTTCATGCGTAGAGGGAGGCGTCCAGACAGAGGCACAGTCAGCCACCATCCCCTCCCCCTCTATCTCACGTCCCATCTGAGGGCTGGATGTCAAAACTTTCCTGGTCAGGGGGTTGAGCCTGCTGGGTGAGCGTCTCAGGATGTGTGGTGCTGACGCTTTATTCCCCCCTTCCCCTGATGCCGCAGCCCAACAAGGTGGTGATCCTCCTGAAGGGTCGGTACGCCGGCAAGAAGGCGGTCATCGTGAAGAACTACGATGACGGCAACTCTGCCCGCCCCTACGGCCACGCGCTTGTTTGCGGCCTGTGCAAGGAGCCCCGGAAGGTATGCCCCCCTTCCCTCCCAGCGCGCCCGGCAAGCCAGCCCACCGCAGCGATGGCGCTACAGCTCCCAGGCCAGCCCATGCTCGTTCTTCCCTCCATCTCACCCATTTATGTCCTCTTTGGTTTGCAGGTGATCAAGAGGTCCTCCCAGAAGAAGCAGGCCAAGCGCTCCACCGTGAAGGTACGGCTGCTCATCTCCCCAATATACCTCACCACCGCACAGCCATGTCTTACAGGGGCGATGCTACTCCGCGCTGCTGGGAACGCGACCGCATTTAGCTGCGTGCCAGAGCCTTTGATGGGGCAGCGCCAGTGGCGCGAGCTATGCGTGGCCCGGGAGAGTGGGACTCGCCTTTCCCATTTGTTTTGTTGCTCGGGCCCAAACCTGGGCAAGTGTTTCGTAGTATCCTCTCGGAACATCCGTGAAGTCTTGTGGCGTATCATGATAAATTTCAAGAGACAAAGCATAGTATCTTGTGTTCGCGAGGGTTCAATCATGGCGATAAAGTGATATACGGTATTAATGAGGACCCCAAAGTATGGTTACAGCGTTCCTGGTGCGATTTGATGTGAATGAACTCGTGTGTCGCGAGGACTTGCGACTGGGTATATCGTCTCGCACAGCCCATGTAACGGTGTTTGATTGCGGTGGCCGTGAAATGGGACAAAGGAGGGCGGCGTCTGACACTGTCCCCGCGGCCTCGGCGCCCGCAGACCTTTGTGAAGCTGGTGAACTACAACCACATCATGCCCACGCGCTACACGCTGGACGTGGACCTCAAGTCGGTCGTCACGCCCGACGTCATCGAGAACTCCACCAAGCGCACGGAGGCCCGCAAGGTGACCCCCCCCCCCCCCCCCCCCCCCCCCCGCCCCTCTTCACCTTGCCCCCCAATTCTGGCTGCACGCACACACACCTACAAACACACTGAACTGCTGCAAGCCGTTCTTTGGGTTAGGTGAGTCACAGCTGCAGCCGCAGACACGCCCCTATACTGCCATAGAGCCTCCCCCTCTCGCCCCCATCCCTGTCCCTTTTTTTCCCCCGCCGACGTGTCATATGACATTGATCCCGAGTCTGTCTGCATACATCGTCGGCAACGTCATCATGGGTGTGAGTTTCCATAGTTCCTCTTGAAATGACGCACACGCGATTCTGCCGTGCCGGTGCGAGTGGGATCAGGCTCCTGCGACTGGTTCACTGGAATCCTGCGATGGTCCACGGCATTATCGAGCAGAGACATCAACACAAACCAGAGCCTTTGCGTCAGAAGGGCGCCGCAGATTTATGTGCTGAAGCTGTGTCTCACTCTAAAAGATAATTGGCTGAAATGATAAGTATAACCAGCTGAACGGCAGCAGGCAGCAGGCAGCACCAAGCCGTCGCCCCGTTGTGCCACCCGCTCATCCGCCCCTCACACGGTTGCCCCTGGACGTGTGCCCTGCAGGAGACCAAGAAGCTGATGGAGGAGAAGTTCAAGACCGGCAAGAACAGGTGGTTCTTCACCAAGCTGCACTTCTAGGCGGCGCCGACTAGCGTGCTGGTCTCTGACGTGTAAGCAGAACGGGTCTCTCTGCGTCCCCGAAGCTTCCGAGCTGACTCTGCGCAAGGCCGCCGTCCCTGCTGACTCACCCCCACACCCACGTGGGTTGCGTCCGGGTCGAGCTGGGCTGCACTGTTTCCATAAGTAACTGGGTTGGCTCGTGTTTCTACGGCTCTGCGGTGTCCGTTTTGCTTCACCAGTTCAACACACAACGCTAACACACAATGGAATCGCACAGAATTTATATTGCAATTCACCCCCCCCCCCCCCCCCCCCCCCCCTTGGCAAGTTTTGGGGGGAACACTGCAAAATAGTTGCAACATATCAGGTTACAGCACGGAAGTCGAGACACGAAATGGCAAAGCAATTCATCATTCATATTGGGACACACAAACCCAATCAAATGGCACGTGCGCTCATTGGTAGTTTCATGGCCCGTTGTACTTTGTGGCAGTACATGTCCGCTTCTTGCCCAGCAGCTCAGAATGTATAGGTGGCCCTTCATCCTACGTTGGTGGGCGCATCGATAGGCCAATCTGCGGAGATCCTACGGTCACAGTCAGGGGGTGTGTAAGGCTCTGAGATCTATAGCAGAGAGCCGCATGCACCCCGGGTTCCTTCATCGCCTGGGCCCACTATCAGAAAAGGAATTTCCTAGAAAGAAACATAATCGCTCATCGCAGTGGCTGAAAATCTAGAGATACGCCCACATACACAATGCAAATCATTTAAATTGTAAATACTGAGGCGGACCCACTACAGTAAAAAGTAAAGTAAAGTTCGCCCCGGGACATCGGCCGAAGCCGCCCCAGCACTTGACCTCGTGCGCCAACTGCAGTCGTAGGTCTGGCATAGCCCATAGATCATCGCCTCATTCGAAGCCCGAAAGGCTAATGCATCAACCAGGGAAACCCAGGACAAGCCGGGACGATATTACCGAAAATGCATCAGCCAGGAATCGATACCCGGACCTCTCGCGGACGAGACGACCGCTCAACCGAGCGGACAAGGGATGTACCCACTACAGTGCGCAGATTTTTGAGAGGACAAGTTTGGATATATGGCTGTGCGTCTGACAGTGACAAGGGAATAGCAGTACTCGTTATGAATATTCCTTATTAGTGACGACTGTTCAACACGCAAAGCGTCTCGGTCGCTCCACCGTTTCCAACGGCTCAGCGCACTGCCGGTCGAATACTCGATTTCCAAATTAGACCCCCACAACATTTCAGGAAGTAAAAACTCATCACTGCGTGTTTCAAGCGGGTAGGAGCGGTCCTGTGTTCCCCCGGGATCCACACTTGCCATGATGATGAGCTAGGATGACGATTCATCGGCTGCATGGAAAGTCGTGCCGGGGTAGATGAGAGGGCGGATCATTGGGCGAAGGCTGTGGATGTTGCTCGCTGCGGTGATAAAACCGCGCGACTATGTCGCAAAGTGCCGAGATAAATAGTGGCACTTGATCCCGCCGCCGCGCGCGGACTGGTCTAAACTAGTTTATGGGGTTTCCTCCCTTTCCCTAACCGCTTTTCGGCTACAAGTGCTGATCGGTGGAACGGGAACTGCTAGGCACCTGTCGTTGCGCCCTTTTTGGGTGCAGCACTAGTAGACATAAAAGCAGCCAGAACAGCTGAGCCTGCCATCTTCCAGTTTTCGCTGCGTGTAACGCAGCGATGTTAAAACTGTATCGTAACCTGTTGCGAGCAAGGTCACCCCAGGTTGTTCAAAACCACACCCGGCTCACCACCCGTGTGTGAAATTCCCATCTGTACGTCCGTACCATGTCAGATGGAGAAGAACCCGTCGTTGAGCCGACGCTCGAATCGCTTCAAGCAGACGTGAAGGCCCAGTCTACATTGCTGCGCGAGCTTGCAATAGCTCAATTATTATTGACGGCTCGTGACTGTGTTGTTGATGGAGACGGGGCACATGGCTCCGGTTCCGGGCAGCGCATCGCGGGACAGCCGACAGGCAGCGGGGGAGCCGCAGAGCGCCCCGACTTGCTAGAGCTAGCCCAGAGCGGCCGTGTCGGAGCAAAATCCGTGAGTGACGAGGATGACTACCTCGCTGTGCCAGAGCTACTGCAGCGAACAGAGTCTGGTTACGAGGCCGTTCGACCGGTCAGCCGAGTGCCTGGACTCTTCCCCGTGAGCACCGACCTAACGAACTACGAGTACCTCAAGCAGGATGACCGGCGTATGTCGGCCCAGGAGGAGTATTTTTGGATGTCGTGTTTCGGCGCCCACATGGCCGCACTTTTTGGAGCTCTTGACGACATGCTACCCTACGTCCCAGCTGCAAATCAAGACTTCACCCCCTACCTCGCACGTGCTCGGAATCACGCGCGATTCCGAGCAAGGCGTTTCGCTTTCGTCTGGCCTTCTTACGGAGGCTTAATGAGGTCGTCAACGCGTGCACGGTGATCAAGGTGTTCTGGACGTGCTGCGAGCCCAACACTTTCAGCATGCTTCTGAGCACCTAGGTTCTGCGATTTATGGGGACCTCATGAGGGACTACGAGCGTCGCGTCTTCGAGGCGACCGTTGCCAGCAGCGCCAAAGCAACTGCTACTCCTCGAGTAGCGGCAGCGGCTGCAGGGCGCGGGCGGGGACGTGGGCGTGCTGGCGGTCGTGGGCGTGGCCGCGAAGCCGAGCACGAGTGACGGTGTGGGGCGCCTTTCGTCGGAGCTGCTGGCGCTTTGCGAGGCCACCTTTCGGTGACCGCCGCAAGGCGAATGCTAACAGCTCAACGACGGGATGAGCGTCATGTGTAAGGACCAGACCCCCCCCCCCCCCCCCCCCACCTTACAAACTTCATTTAGACCTTCCTCGGTGCGGCGCTTCTTACAGCTACAATCGAGTGCGGCTCAACCATCCGCACACATGCGCATGGCGGTTCAACAAACCGCCGCCCTTCCGTACCATCTCACCGCTGCGTCAGTCAGTTGTTACACTATTGCGTGCTACAACTGGTTCGCAACGACCAAGCTTCGCGCGGCCGTGTACGCGCGTGACAGGTGCTACGAGCGCGAATGGCGCGCGGCGCGGCCCTCCTACCTGAACCTAGCCCCGCAAACCCGACATGATGCTGTGGCAAACCCGTCTACCAACTACCGGCCAACCGCCGGAAACCTAACCGCTGCCGCCGAGTATTTTGCTAACAGTAACCGCCCCTCGGTTGGTTACTCTGTCCGCCAAGCACCGCACTTCGTAATTGACGAGCCCAAAGTTTTTGCCCCTTGGGCTGCTTCGCTCCGGTCGGCTGCAGGACGCATTCGGCTCAAACGAGATGGGACAGCGGACCCTCGATCTACTCTCCAGTTCTCTCACCAGGCAGACCCTCAAGAGTTACGCCGGCAGTGTTAGGGTTGCGCCTAGCGACTACCCTAATATTACACCACAAACCTGCGACGTTTTATGGCCAAGTAATCATACTGTTGTACTGCTGATATTTCAGCACGCGTATTATTTACTGGTGCGGCCACAACCAGAAGCCAGTAATATTTCTTGAAACATAAATACAGTACGCGCTAGAACTCCTAAATCATCAGGATAGCGCTACTAGTTGCCTGTCCGCGGTGCCGAGTCGGACCGCTATAGGATAAATATCCAGTGCCACCAGCATGTTGTAAGAGATTACATTCAGCAACCAACGCAATTCGCCAAACGCTACGAGTAAGAGTCTTGTTTCACTAAGTACTGCCACGAGTACTTACACTGGTTTCGGCTTCCTGTTACGATCCATCTCCACCTGCCGACCCACCGCGACCTGCTCTCGCACGCACGACGATACATTCGCGATTTCGCAGGTCCTATCGACCCTTGGTAACGATTCTGTACCCTTCAACCTTTCTCCGAAATTCTGTGTCGCCATGGCATCGCACCGGAGCGCCCGTCAAGCCGGTTACCCTCCCGGTGGTCCACCCGCCGAGCAGTCTGAGTCAAATTGTCGAGAAGAAGATGCTGGAAGCCCGCGTTGTGGCGCCAACCCAAAACATATCTCACAAGCTCGCCGACGTTCATGACTTCCCGGCACTCAAGGCCTTTCCGGAGAACTATACGCGCGACACAGCAAGGCCCCGTCGGAGACTACGCGCGTGACATCGGCGCCATGCCGAGCGACCCCAAGATAGCTACTTGTTGTGTCGACTTGCAGCGCAAGCTACAAGCTGTATTTGCTTTGCTGCATGAACCTTTCACTGTGCCTTGTTGCATAATGAACCTTTCGCTGTGCCTGAGTACTTGCAAGTGCAACGTATTTTGCAGGCGATTCCCAAGCACGAAAGAGCCGAGGTGAAAAGATGGCTAGCCACGCCAACGAGACTGTCTCGACTCAAAGTAAGTCCATGCAAAAATACATGCAGTGGCAGCTAATAAGCTAGCCAAGCAAGTCGACAAGATCGACTTACACAAAAACAAATGACGGTGTTGAGCAGAATGCCAACCTGTGCCTCTCAATGTAATTGAGACAATCGACATTGACATGTCGCCGAGTCCATGCAAAGAAATTGCATGTGAGTCCATGCAAACATGCATGCACTGGTAAACTGCCTGCTCAGCCCCTGCATGAGATCGAGGATACAGATGTCGATATGGTCGAGCATTGCGCTCCCGCGGCACTGAACCCCTCCGACTCACAACCTGAGCATGAAGCTCATGGGTGTTCCTGTGCTCATTCACACCTCGTTGCCGACATCGAGGACGAGACAGGGTGCAGAGAAATGTCGACAAAAATGTCAAAGACAAAAAGACGCATGCTAAACTGCATGCCAAACTGACTATCATGCAAAAGAGATCTCGAGTGCGCAGAATGCGTACCAAAAACAATAATCGAACGAATGACACTGAAATTGACAAATATGCAAAAACAAATGCATGTCCAACTGACTCTGTTGTGTTTGACCGAGCAGAATTCAAGAGACTGAATTATGCCTATGGTCCAGTCACTTTTGATGCCTGTGCCTCAGCATATGATGCTGTCTGTTCAGATTATTGCAGTGCTGAAAAACCATTTTTGCAACAAAATATCAAAGGTAAAACTGTGTTCATCAATCCAGTGTATGATGACACAGCCCTGCCTATCTTGCAGCATTTTGAGATGCAAAGACAAGAGTCACCTTTTGACACAAGAGGTATTATTGTTATGCCCAGATGGTCCTCACAATTAGGACAATCCTGCAAACCACTGCTTTCAAAATATAAAAAAATTCATACCTACCCGCCTGGAACATATCTGTTTCACACACCCAGTTCAGCGACTGATACTGAACCTATGGGACCCACTGAGTGGTATGTTGATGTCTACCTGGCTGACTACACTGTTGAGGAACGTTCAGCCCAGGCAATTAATGACGTCGTTACCACTGAGGAACTCAAAACCATGCTGGCTGAACAGCAAGGTAAGGAATATAAACCAAAAGCCACAAAGTCCCACCAGTCACGTATGATGACAGAAAAATGTTTTGTTACCAGCAAGTCTGATCATGACTTATTGCTATTACACCCAACATGTGCTGAATTTAATATAACACCTTCCGTACTGGTTGACAGCGGTGCTACTTTGAACTTTGCCAGCACCAAGTATGTCAAAGAAAATAAAATACCAACTACACCACTTCAAAACAAAGTAAGAGTTATTCTTGCTGATGGTAGAATGGTTCTCGCCTCACAAAAAATCACCCTTGAATTAAATATCAACAATTACACAATACCCATTGACTTCACAGTCACACCGTTACAACATAATTTCAATCTGGTTTTAGGGATGCAATTCCTGAAACAACACAACCCACATGTTGATTGGGAATCTGGTCTGATGACATTTTCCACAGGACTAAAAGTCCAATGCCAAACAGAGCCCCGCCAGGCTAATGTCAGAATGGTTCATGCTAATGCCATGGCCAGAGAACTTGCCAAGCATGACCCTGACACAGTTTATTTCTGCGCCATTGTTAAACAATACAATGCCACCAAAGAGAGTGATGAGCTCGATATTGATGATGAGATAAATACAATTGACACTGACCAGTCTGCAGCTTATACCGCTCAGATCAGAGACTTATTGCGAAAGCATAAACCAATATGCTCTCCGCTTGACAACCTTCCACAATTACGCCCTGGTCTTGATCATGAGATCCCTCTTGTTCCTGATGCTCAAGTTCCTGCAGGAAAAATATACAGATTATCACCTGCAGAATTAGAGGAACTACGAACACAACTGAATTCTTTTCTTGAGAAACAGTTTATACAGGAGTCCTTCTCTCCATATGCAGCTCCTGTTCTCTTCGCCCGCAATGCCAATGGCGGTCTGCGCATGTGCATTGACTACCGTCAATTGAATAAGTACACCAAAAAGGTTGAGTTCCCTGTTCCACCTGCTGATGCATTACTTGATATGCTATCTGGTGCTATTGTCTATTCAGCTCTTGATCTCGCCTTAGGTTATCACCAACTCCGGATTAATCCACCTGATGTTCCTAAGACAGCGTTCCGAACTGTCTATGGCCGATTCGAGTGGCTAGTAATGCCATTTGGACTCACCAGTGCTCCCTCCTATTTTCAACGCCTGATGACATCTATACTCCAGCCACACAAGCATACCTTTATACGTGTATACCTGGATGATGTCTTGATTTTTAGCAACTCGCTTGAGGAACATTTGCAACATTTGGACACAGCTCTTACTATGCTCGAGTCTAATGACATTAGACTACGATTACAGAAATGCTGGTTTGCCAAGAATGAACTAGAATACCTTGGACATATGGTATCACACGCTGGCCTAAGACCCTCGCCTAATAAAATCAAGGCTGTTCAGGATTGGCCCAGGCCTAAGAACGTTCAGAATGTCCAACAATATCTTGGTTTCTGCAATTTTTACCGACGCTATGTGCGCAATTATTCTGCTATTGCAGCACCGTTATATGCCCTCACAAGAAAGGATAACATATTTGATTGAACAGTTGAATGCCAAGCTGCATTTGTAAAACTGAAGCAAGCCTTGTGCCAGTCCCCAGTGCTGGCAAGCCCTGTCACCGGCAAAGACGCTGAGTTTGTAGTGGCTACTGACGCCAGCAAATATGCCTTAGGTGCAGTTCTGCTCCGGGCTAATGCTGATGGCCACTTACACCCCTGCAGCTATTATGCAAAGACATTGCAGGCTGCACAAACAAATTATCCCACCTATGACCAAGAGCTCTTGGGTGTGGTATGTGCTCTGAAAGAATGGCGCTGCTACTTGGAAGGCAGTCGCCGTATTACAGTTATAACTGACCATGCCACATTGAGGCATTTGCCTACACAGGAAGGACTAGGCAGACGCCATGCCCTATGGTTACATGAAATTTCACCATACATGGCAGTCAACCCACAGACTAATGAACATGTGTTGCAGATATTATATCGCAAAGGCACTGACAATGAGGCTGATGCTCTCTCTCGCCGCCCTGACTTGCATTATGCATTGACTGAATATGAAAACCAGCTGGTCGAAGCTGACCTTGAACAAATGCAGGACTATTTGTCAGCAATGTCCGCCTTGCAGATTGACAGCAAACTAATAAACAAGATCAAAGCTGCCTACATCACTGATGTTGCATACAGTCATGGACGCACCCCCAACGGTGTGCGACAAGATGAGACTGATGGTCTCTACTACATGGCAGATAAGGTCTGTATACCCAATGATTCTGAACTAAGAAAACTCATCATTGAGGAGTATCATGTTGGTAATGGACACCCCAACCATACCCGCACTCTTGCCAACATACTGCGTATGTTTTGGTGGCCACGTATGAATACCACAGTCAAGCATTACTGCTACACTGTGATACTTGCGTTAGAATCAAAGCAGCTACCACCAAGCCTCATAGTTCTTTATTTCCCTTGCCAAAGGCAACCAAGCCTTGGGAGATAATCTCAATGAATTTTATAACCAACTTACCTGAGGTGGATGGCTATGATGCTATTGCTACGTTTGTTGATACATTCACCAAACAGTCACATTTTGTGCCATGCAATATTAAGATTGATGCGACACAGCTGGCCAGATTATATTTGGACAATATTTACAGACACCATGGTCTCAGCAGATGTATCATCTCTGACAGAGATCCCAGGTTCACTTCAGTGTTCTGGAAATCATTGTTTACAGCTCTGCAAACTAAGCTAAATATTTCCAGCGCTTATCACCCGCAAACTGACGGTCAAACTGAACGCACCCATAGAACTATTGAGCAAATATTACGTGCGTTTGTTCACAAGCAACATGACTCTTGGTTAAGTCATTTGGCTCTTGCTGAATTTTCTTACAACAATTCAGTCCATTCAGCAACACATTATGCCCCTTTTGAGGCAATGTATGGCATGATGCCACTGACACCACCTGATCTGATTGCTACTGCCAACCAAGATGCACGCAACACAGTTGCAAATATTCAAGATATTCACATGTTGATTACTGAGCAACTGAAGCTTGCTGATGAATATCAAAAGGTCTATGCCGACCGCAAAACCAGCCCTGTTGAGTTCGCAGAAGGAGACAAAGTCTGGCTCTCAACGGAGCACTTGCTCATACGCAACCAGCCGGCGCGCAAGTTCCGACAGCGCTACATCGGCCCCTACCCGGTCACAGCCAAGATCTCCAGCCAGGCGTATCGTCTGCGCCTGCCACCAACGTTCGACTGCCACAATGTGTTTCACATCAGTCGACTGCGCCAGTGCGTCAACCCAGATGCACAGCCCGATACAATACCGTCCAGTGTGGAGCCCCCTGTCGACGAGTTCGTCGTTGAACGCGTGCTCGATTTCTCTATCGAGCGCCGCGAGGATCTGTACAAGCGAGGACTCTGCCTCGTCTTTCTGGTGCGTTGGCTGAACTACGACTCAAGTCATGACAGCTGGGAGCCATACAGCGCGCTGCGACGTGTCGAGGCGCTACACGATCTCGCGAGGACGAGCCGACATCTGCAAGACACGCTACGCTCAAAGGAATACGCCAACCTGCGAGCGCGCCACCCGTCGCGTTTTCCAGAGTCCATCCCGGAGCGTTGACACATACTGTTGCTGAGACACTGCTATATCACGCTTCCACCGCCAACCGACATCTGCGCCAGGCCTTCGGCGACGCGAAAAGACACTTTCCAGTTCGTCATTTATCAGAGGGGTGGGAATGTTAGGGTTGCGCCTAGCGACTACCCTAATATTACACCACAAACCTGCGACGTTTTATGGCCAAGTAATCATACTGTTGTACTGCTGATATTTCAGCACGCGTATTATTTACTGGTGCGGCCACAACCAGAAGCCAGTAATATTTCTTGAAACATAAATACAGTACGCGCTAGAACTCCTAAATCATCAGGATAGCGCTACTAGTTGCCTGTCCGCGGTGCCGAGTCGGACCGCTATAGGATAAATATCCAGTGCCACCAGCATGTTGTAAGAGATTACATTCAGCAACCAACGCAATTCGCCAAACGCTACGAGTAAGAGTCTTGTTTCACTAAGTACTGCCACGAGTACTTACAGGCAGACTCTCTCAGTTGGCGGAGTTCTGCCACGACTCTGAGAACATCAGCCCGCTGGAGGCGACCACTGCTACTGTTGTCCGGTACGTCGCTTGGGTTTTTGAGCGAGGGCACATTGGGGCTAAGTCGTTGCAGCCCTACCTGTCCGCGATCAACATGTTCTTCGAGCTGCACAGCCTCGACCCGATCGCTAAGGAAAGCCTGCACCTTACCGCAGCTCGTCGTGGGCTAATGCTACGTCAACGCCGCCTGGAGGCTGCCCCTTTGCGAGCCCCCTTGCATGTTGATGTCGCTTATAGCTTCGTCGAGCAGGCGGCGTTGATTGTGTCTGTTCCCACTCCGGGGTACCATTACAACCTCCGAGCCCTCGTGGCCTCGGTTGTCAGCTTCATATTCTTTGCCAGGGGACTTCCTGGCGTGACCTGCCGAGTGCGGGATGTGCATGTCGACGATTACAACATTACCCTGCAGGTGTACCGCGAGAAAGGCCGCGCTGGTCGAGGGGGCCCGACGACTTGCGCGTGCTGCTCCATCCGGTGTCAGAACACCCCCGCCCGCGTTGCACGTCTCCTGCAACACTTCATCAACCACGTGCAGTCTGTCCCCCTGGTTCCTGTCGCCTTGGCCGAGACAAACTTTTGGGCGGTCACCCCAAGCGAGCAGTCCAAATCTTGGACCGCCGCTACAATGTCGGACTAGCTGTCTACATCCGTTCGTCTTGTCGGTGTTGCCCCTCCCGCCGGCACTTCTTGGGAGCTCACACAGCCTTCGCAAGGGAGCAACGTCTGCCGCTAACGACATCGGAGCTCCACTGTCCCACATTCGATACCAAGGCGGCTGGGCCACTAACTCCGACGTCGTTCTGGACTACATCGACCCCAACGTTATTCCTTCGCATGGCGCATGGTTCTTCTTCGGTCACATCGCGCCCCTCCGCCACTCCCAAGTCCAACATGACTCCGCAGCGGTGGCCTTCCCGGTGCCCCCTTCATGACTTGGCGCTACCCCTTCTCCGTCAATCCACCGCTCTCTCCGTTCCACAGCGTACGGGGCGCGGGCCGCGGGCCGATTTTTATTACCCCGTATATCGAACAGCCTAACGGTATTTCGGCATTGCACGCGCGGCTCGCAAACCACATCGCAACCGCCCACAGCCAAACCTCTTTTCGCAGCCCATGCCGCTGCCCACGGGCCATCACTGACCACCACCGTACCCGCGTGGTCCACCCATACCCCCAAGGTGTCGCTGACCGGGCCTTGACCGGGCCCTGACCTCGGACACACTAGCCTGTCGCACCATCTACCTATTCGCGAGAGCCAAACCCCAACGCGTCTCAGCCGCTCGGCACCTGTAAACGGCTGGAAAACATGCCTATGGGTGCTTGATATAACTTATAACGTGTGGGCGTGAAGTTGCTGGGTGTGCAAGTCGAGGCAGATTGTATAGAATGTGGTGTGCTGACAGTGAGATGCCGCTTATGTACAATGTACAGGATGTCGCTGCGCGGCGGCTCGTGCTGCCTCGTTTTCTTACAGTCACTCTGCCCCCCGCAGGCCATCACTACCCACCACCGTACCCGCGTGGACCACCCATACCCCCAAGGTGTCGCTGACCGGGCCTTGACCGGCCGGGAGTTCCTCCGTGCGGTGAGCTGCCCGATTCGCCCCATTTCCTGCTGCTCGAGTTTGCCTCGGACACACTAGCCTGTCGCACCATCTACCTACTCGCGAGAGTGAAACCCCCAACGCGTGTCGGCCGCTCGGCACCTGCGAAAGGCTAGAAAACATGTCTATGGGTGCTTGATACAACCTATAACGTGTGGGCGTGAAGTTGCTGGGTGTGCAAGTCGAGGCAGGTTGTATAGAATGTGGTGTGCTGACTACAGTGAGATGCCGCTTCTGTACACTGTACAGGATGTCGCTGCGCGGCGGCTCGTGCTGCCTCGTTTTCTTACAGTCACTCTGCACCCCGCAGGCCATCACTACCCACCACCGTACCCGCGTGGACCACCCATACCCCCAAGGTGTCGCTGACCGGGCCTTGACCGGCCGGGAGTTCCTCTGTGCGGTGAGCTGCCCGATTCGCCCCATTTCCTGCTGCTCGAGTTTGCCTCGGACACACTAGCCTGTCGCACCATCTACCTACTCGCGAGAGCGAAACCCCCAACGCGTGTCGGCCGCTCGGCACCTGCGAAAGGCTAGAAAACATGTCTATGGGTGCTTGATACAACCTATAACGTGTGGGCGTGAAGTTGCTGGGTGTGCAAGTCGAGGCAGGTTGTATAGAGTGTGGTGTGCTGACAGTGAGATGCCGCTTCTGTCGCTGCCGGATGTCGCTGCGCGGCGGCTCGTGCTGCCTCGTTTTCTTACAGTCACTCTGCTCCCTGCGGGCCATCACTGACCACCACCGTACCCGCGTGGTCCACCCATACCCCCAAGGTGTCGCTGACCGGGCGTTGACCGGCTGGGAGTTCCTCCGTGCGGTGAGCTGCCCGATTCGCCCCATTCCCTGCTGCTCGAGTTTGCCTCGGACACACTAGCATGTCGCACCATCTACCTATTCGCGCGAGCCAAACCCCAACGCGTCTCAGCCGCTCGGCACCTGTAAACGGCTGGAAAACATGCCTATGGGTGCTTGATACAACCTATAACGTGTGGGCGTGAAGTTGCTGGGTGTGCAAGTCGAGGCAGGTTGTATAGAATGTGGTGTGCTGACTACAGTGAGATGCCGCTTCTGTACACTGTACAGGATGTCGCTGCGCGGCGGCTCGTGCTGCCTCGTTTTCTTACAGTCACTCTGCACCCCGCAGGCCATCACTACCCACCACCGTACCCGCGTGGACCACCCATACCCCCAAGGTGTCGCTGACCGGGCCTTGACCGGCCGGGAGTTCCTCTGTGCGGTGAGCTGCCCGATTCGCCCCATTTCCTGCTGCTCGAGTTTGCCTCGGACACACTAGCTTGTCGCACCATCTACCTACTCGCGAGAGCGAAGCCCCCAACGCGTGTCGGCCGCTCGGCACCTGCGAAAGGCTAGAAAACATGCCTATGGGTGTTTGCTACAACCTATAACGTGTGCGTGGGCGTGAAGTTGTTGGGTGTGCAAGTCGAGGCAGGCTGTGTAGATGTGGTGTGCTGAAAGTGAGCTGTCGCCCTCGTACAGGATGTCGCTGCGCGGCGGCTCGTGCTGCCTCGTGTGCTTGCATAAGCAGCATAGCGACGACCCATGCCCGGACCCCGCCGCGCCTTGCGTCCGTTGCAATGGTCCGGTCAGGCCCCCAGTTGTCGTCTTGACCTGCTTTGACTTTGTAGCTCGCCTACGACGGACAGTGTTCGATGTGCTCGGCAAAGATCGTGTGCCTCCACTGCCACTGGATCGCTGTCGTCGCAGCCATGGGTGACCAGGTAGTGTAGCTCAAAGAAGAGCTCCCAAACCTTCTTGGCGTCGGCGTAGGTGGTCTTGTCCCGCCGCTGCCATTGCGGGATGACCAACTGAAGAATGTCGATGAAGTTGTCTAGGAGCACCTGGCTTACATCGCCCGGCCAACTCTCTGCAAATAAGTCGATCTTCTTCGTCCCAGTCTTGGACTGCCCAGGTTTGTTCTTTGACAGCTTGACCTTGAATTTCTTCTCCATCCACTCCACCAGCTTGATGAGCTTGTCATGATCACAATGCTTGGAGATCGTGTGCTTGAAAATCTGCGGCACGACCCGTAGCATCAAGTGCAGAATGTCCACAATGTAGTCCAGGATGCTCACGAGCTTGATGTAGGGCTTCCTGCCCATGTACATTCCGAAGTGGTCTTGTTGCAACGCCCTTCTCCTCGCGGTGCCCATGTCCTCGTCAGCTAGCTCCTTGCTTGTTGCCGACACATGCTTGTTCTTGCACTTGGGGGAAGGGCAGGTAGAATCCATGACTGTGTGCGTCATGAGCTCAAGCTCGTCGATATCCCGCATGCCAATGCCTGCTGCCAGCCACTGTTGCAGACTCATGGCGAGCTCGCTGCCGTCCTCGCCCAAGCAGTAGATGCAAGGGAATTTGCTGGAGCAGCCACAATGGCCAAGCAAGCCACTCAGAATCTTCAGGTCGGCCCCGCAGGTAAGCGAGATGTTGTAGTGCTTGTCATTCAAGTTAATAATACCCTCCTTGACCAGTTGCCCTAGCTCTGGGGGGATGTGGCTGCAATATGCTTGCAGGTCCACCCAACAATCGTCGCGGAGGAAAAAGGTGAGCATGATATGGTTGCTGACCGTGTTCACCTTATGCGCCTCATCCGTGACACTAGAGTCGTCATAGATGAGCTTCGCCACAGCCGATGTCCTGTTTGTGCGGGGGTTTTTGAACATTCCTGTGGCGTCGATAAGGTGTTGGGCTGTAATGGTGGATCCAGCAGGCGGCAGCAATGACATCTTGTCCAAAATCTCCATCCTGTCCACCACAGCAGCCCTGGTATTGACCTTGCAGCATGGATCACCGGGCTGCATGCCCAAGCTAGCCATGTGCTCTGCAATTCTGGACTGAATCCAATCATACCCTGGCACGGCAGGTGATGATGTCCCCTCGGGGCACAGCAACGGTGTCCAGAAGCATGTCAAAGGATCCTTGCGGTGGGATAGCATCACCCGCAGCTTCTTCCACGATCTGCTGGTGTTGGCACAGTCCGTCTTGACAGCTTGCTCGATCCAGTGCTGCTCCATGACTGCTTTGGCGGCCAACTCCACCTGCCTATTGTGCCCCATGTCAGACAAGATGGCATGGAGCAGATGCCGGTATTTGTTGAAGGGAGATCTCAGCACCCAGCGCGGCATGTGAGTCATGGACCGCTGTTGCTTCTCCGCAGGGCTCAGGCTAGGGTTACACGCTATGGGAGTTAGTATCAGTAGCGGCACTTCCGTCACCACCAGCGCCCGCTGCGTCAATGCCGCCTTCGCTTTTCGCGCCAGCTCGCTGCGCCGCCGCCGCCGCTAGCCGTATCTCTTTTAGCTCGCCGAGCCTACCCGCCTTGTAAAACCCCGCCCACTTGCCGCCAAACATGTCGCTCGAGAGATCTTCGAGAGCTTGGCACTTCTTACGAATGTGGTCGATGGAGTCCTTTGCGGCCTGGCGATCTCTCCGTATTTTGTAGTGCAAATCCTTGGGCCGGTTCCGACGGATAGGCGGTCTGCCCTCCTCCTGCTCGGAGTCCTCGCTGCTGCCGCTGCTGCTGCCCGCGTCGGCGAGCGATTACGGGCCGCAACAGCGGCAGCCGGCATGCCGCCAACCCCGCCGTTGGGCGACCCATCCGCAGCCTCCGCCGGCACAGCCGCTGCCGCCCGGGCTCGCGCCTGCCTACCCAACTACCCCCGCGACCTCTTGCTCGGTTTCGGCATGGTTGGGGCTGGCGATAGGTGTGTTGTGAGTCGGAATGTGCTGGTGGGCCCATACCCGGCTTGCGGGCGGCGCGGCGCGCGCGTAAAAAGTACGGGAAAATAGCGATTACGTACGCTGTGTCGCTCATGACTGGCAAAACTAGACTCGACTTTGAAATGATCTAAACTAGTTTGTGGGGTTTCCTCCCTTTCCCTAACCGCTTTTCGGCTACAAGTGCTGCTCAGTGGTACGGGAACTACGCACGTGTCGTTGCGCCCTTTTTGGGTGCAGCACAAGTAGACATAAAAGCAGCCATAACAGCTCAGCCTGCCATCTTCCAGTTTTCGCTGCGTGTAACATAATTATCCTTACGTGCCATGTTCGGCTACAGGTATAGCGACTAGTAGTTCGGACACATGTTCGGCTATCAGCCTATCACGATAAATAATCGTAGTTAAACAGCGAGATATCGGTGGTACGAGTACTGCCAATACCGTTACTACATGCGCTTTTGTAGCTCTGAAGATACCGTCGCCGGGCGAATTAGTGGCGCACCCTCCGTCAGCAGCGACTGTTTCCCTCCCAGAATCGCTGCCAGGTTCTACTGCTCCGCCCTCGGGTGCGGGTTCGGGTGCGACCTCCGATGATCAACCCACGACCATGGTTGTCCAACGCCACCTCAGCCGTGCGATTCGCTTGCGTGACTTCGTGGCCCTCGATCTCAGCTTCCAGGGTACTGGTGCAACGGCCTCGCGACTTGATACCCTGCGCTTGTACAACGCGTGCGGGCCGGGCTCCCTATCGCTTTTCCAGTCGGATCACGAGTCCGCCCGCAAGATTCCCCATGCTGCTTATTCGGCCGCCGCTGCGCGGGTACTGGGCCTTTGCCCGCGCGGAGGTTCCGCGCTTGTCACTTGCCCTGGCCCCACGTGTGGTATTGATCCCTTATGGCTTCGCTCTACGGATGGCTCGAACCGGAGCCGCACGGATTTCATCGTGGATCATCTACCCATATGCCCCGTAGCGAACTACAAGCACCGCATGCATACCGCTTTGAAGAACCTGTGGGCATCTGTGGCAATTGATGCGGGGGCGGTGCTTGACCGGGACCGTTCGGGAGCCGGCGACTTAACCCTTGAGACGAGTGGGCTGCGCCCAGCGGACCGCTCGCGGCCGTCGGACCTGACGCTGGCGGGGTGGGGGGGCGGCGGCGTGCGATTACATGATCGACTTCGCGTGCGTGTCCTCCACGACCCCCACTTGGAGCAACGACCCCCGCTAGTGCATCCCGGGAATCGCGGCGACCGAGGCGGAGCATGCTAAGTTGGCAGCGGACCGGGCGTCTTCCGCCCTAGTGCAGGGTGTTCACCGGTACTACCCTTTTGTGGTTGAGGACCGCGGCCGTCTCGGGAAGTCCGCGCTTTGACGGTGGTCTACATCTTCGCGGTGCTGTTGGCTGTGCGCAACTTCCCTGGCGGTCCTTCCGCCCCGACCTCTTGCTTTCTTCGTGGTCAATCCGTTCAGGCACTTCGGAACTTTGTCGCCAGCCAACCTGCTGAGTTCCGCCGTCACCTGTCGCGCACACGGCGGGGGCTGTTGCAGCGGGTCTCGGCTTGCGTGCATGGTACCCTTGGCGGCATCCTCTCTGCCGGTGTGCAGATGGCCAAGTCTTATGCGTGTGCTCGTGCCCACTCTTCTCATGTTGCTGCTTCCACCCCGCAGTCGCTGTAGAGGACCTTTCTGATTGCCCTTTTCTTTGGTGATTTCCGATATCGCCTTCTGCTGCTAGCTCATGTAATAAACAGCGAGATAATGTACATACGCGGGATAATCTATTTTGCTGTGCCACAGTGATTGGAGTACCTAGGTACTGAAAGCAAGCGGTACGTCAGATCGGATGTACGAATAATACATCGCGCACGTCAAGCCCAGCAGCGCAGCAGCGGCGGCGGCGCCTCACGCGGCGGCTTGCTTGAGTAATCGTTACCCACTGACGAGACGGCAGGGCCCCATCAGATCAGTCTCCCTGCGACAACAGGTCGACTCGCCTTTCCGACCCGCCCCGACCTCACATCACCATGGCCGATCTCACCGAGGTTCCAGTGGAGACGCTTATGGCGGAGGTCCAGCGCCGCCTGGACTGCCAGCTTAAGCCCGAGAAGCGGATTATCCTCGTGGGTGCGTTTTTTACCAGATAGCAACCTTGCTATGGTAAATCATTCGCAGCCACCCCCGCCCCTCCCCACGCCAAGAAACAGCTAGAGCCTGATCCCGCCGCCACGATCCGTGGTCCGCGACCCTCACGCATCCAGGTTATCCTGGTGCTGCCCGGATCCCCTAATCGGCGCGATCCGCCAACTGCATTGGCGGCAGCCGCTCTACTTCGGCGGGACCGAGGGGGCCAGGGAGCCAGGGGGGCAGGGAGAGGGGGGGGGGGGGGGGGGGGACTGCATTGGTGGATGGAGTGATCGGGAGCAGACTGTGTGAAGACGCATGTTCGCCTGGCAGGGAGATAGGTGGGGGGGAGAGAATAAGTTATGGGGGAGATGAGAAATGGGGGGCAGGGAGGTTTGGGAGGGAGGGGGGCGCAGCTTAGTGCACATAGGCAGACAACAGCCACCTCATCAAACATGCATGAAGGTACTCGCTGGAGCCAGACACGTTAGGGGGGGTGGGGGATTCGTCGGGGCCACAGGGTGCAGGTGGCTGAGCTCCGATGGTGGCGTGTGGTACAGGGCCCCCTGGCTGCGGCAAGGGCACGCAGTCGCCCAAGCTCAAGACGGAGAACTGCCTGTGCCACCTGGCCACCGGCGACATGCTTCGCGCCGCCATCCGCAACAACACGCCCGTCGGCCTCAAGGTGCCCCCCCCCCCCCCCACTCCCCCCCCTCCTGCCCTTCACGCGCCATCTACCTGCCACACCCCTGCTCCGCCAGCCAGCCAGCCAGCCAGCGGCGCTTACCCGCCGACCTGCCATGGGTCCCCAGGCCAAGGCGGCGATGGACGCGGGCGCACTGGTGTCGGACGACATCGTGGTGGGCGTGGTGGAGGAGGCGATCAAGGCGCCGGCGTGCCGCAACGGCTTCATCCTCGACGGCTTCCCTCGCACTCTGGGGCAGGTGCGGGCGGCCTGGCGATCATAATGCCCTGGAAAAGGCACGGAGGAGGGGGGGGGGGGGGGGGCGGTCATGGGGCTGAGGTGTCCCCGCCCACCGATCACAGGCCAAGATGCTGGACGCCATGCTGGCCAAGAAGGGCGTGGGCATCGACAAGGTGCTGGACTTTGAGGTGCCCGACTCGCTGCTGGTGCGCTCCCCACCTCCCTTCCCCCTATCCTCTCCTCGACAGAAGAGTGCTGCCACCACTACCGGCGCCGGTGTACCCGCATTCGGCAGACGCCCCCGGGGGCTGATGCGCGTGCCGCCCGGTGCCAGGTGGAGCGCGTGACGGGGCGCCTGGTGCACCCGGCCAGCGGGCGCTCGTACCACGAGAAGTTTGCGCCGCCCAAGGTGGCGGGGCAGGACGACATCACGGGCGAGCCGCTCATCCGCCGCAAGGATGACAACGCCGAGACGCTCAAGACGCGCCTGGCCAACTTTCACGCGGAGACCGCGCCGGTGCGCTGCCCCTGATTTTGCCCCCCCCCCCCCCCCCCCCCCACTGCCCCCGGCCAGCGCAAAGCATGCCGCCCACGCATGGTCTATGCTGCGGCTGTGCTGCACTCCCAAAGTTATTCCACTAGCATGAGATAAGGGGATATCATTTATACTCGCATTGAAAGCCAGCCACTCCCCCTTAATGCGCACAGAAGCCTGGCGTAAAGCTGGCCAAAGCTGCATAAGCTCCGCTGCTTCCGGCCATAACAAGAGCCCTGGGCGTCGCTGCAGCGCCGCAGGCTCTGATCACAGCTCCGCTGGGTCGGAAGGCATTTTCATGCCAAAAGATATGCCATGCGAACCGGTTTCCATGCGCAATGTACCTCGGTGGTGTGTTGCGTTGTCATTTATCTAGTCACGATGTTGTGCCTTTAGGAGCCGGGCGGGACTCGGGCGGCATATGGGGGATATGCACAACCCCCATATCAGCTCTTCATGTGTCGTGCCCCCCCCCCCTCCCCGCCCACCACACCTCACCCCAATTCACGCGCTGAGCCCCGTGTCCCGTGTGCGGCGTCTGCTTGCCCAGGTGATCAACTACTACCAGGACAAGGTGGCGCACATCAAGGCCGACAAGCCGCAGCAGGACGTGGCGGAGCAGATCCGGACGGCGGTCGCCAAGTAGGCGCGCTGCGGCGGATGTGGCGGCCACTCGGGCAGCACTTGGCAGCCCCCCAAACCCCTTCTCTCCCCCCCCCCCCCCCCCCCAAAACAAACCACCTTCTCCCCACCTTTCGCAATTTGGTGTTTAAGCACATTACTTTCCACCCGCATACTGCTGCACGCCCCCCCCCCCCCCCCCCCCCCCCCCCCCCCCACACCCACCCACCCACCCACCTACACACCCACTCTTCATTCTCCTGAGCTCATCCTCTCCTCCATCCCTGTCATTCCAGGGCCAGTTCTACAGGGGCCAAACCGCAGAGAGACTAATCCAGCGCATGGGTTGTTGAATACGCACGGGTGGTGATGCGGCAATATAAGCCCTGCGAATGAGAGCCTGCCAGAGGTGAAATGTGCACAAAACAGTGGCGGAGCTAAAGCGGAATATATATTCGTATAGGTTGCTAGGAAGCCTAATTTGAGGCATGTAGCAATCGTGCTTATAGGTGCGTGCACACCCGTAGTCTGAAAACCCCTGGAAGAGAAATGTCTGGACACATTCCGAGGTGATTCGGTGGATTCGCACCAGCGCATAGCCAAGAAGGGTCCGGGACCGCTCCATCTGCTGAGCCCCAACAGCAAGCGTGCGTTGGTTGCGGATTGTGTTCCTGGAGCGCTCTTCTTCTCCGGCACCCAGGGCTTGAATTGCACAATCCCTCCGTCCGTTGGCTACATGGCTGCTTCGGCCGGAATGCGGTAATCCTGGAGTGTGATCGGTGGTGGGCAAGGAGGAGGACCCGTACGAGGAGGCCTCTGCGGAATGACATGAGCAAAGGCCGGCCAGCCCTCTCCGGCCAGTGCTGCGCCTGGGCGCAATGAGCAGCCGCGCCGACTCCTGTACTCCCACGCTCCAGCACATCAACCAGCTTGCCGCCGGATGGCACACAAGCGCGCGTGCAGAGCAAGATTCAGAGCAGCATTTAAGCGGCTGCGCGCTGCCCACCGCGCACCTTGTTGGGTATGCCGCACCGGCCACCGGAGCTGCAGCTGCCTCCATTCGCCTCTCCATGGAAAAGCTGTAGCCACGACCATCGTGAGGGGTAATCATGCCGCAGCAAGGACCCGTCTGCCTGCACACCCCCCCCCCCCCCCTGCCCCTGTCTGTACACTACGTGTGTAGGCAACGTATGGGCCTTAGAGATCAGCGCGCCACCGGCAGATTCACATCCACTAGCCTTGTCGCCAGAAAGCAGTAGTCATCTGATTCTCCAGATTGTGTCTCAACTGGGGTCTGTCAGCACTGTGGACTCAACAGCGTGATGAGAACACGTGTCATTCGATGAGTTTGGCTTCCTCTGTGTCGGCGCCATCCACTGAGCCGCGCAGCAAAATGTGTGTAACCCTGAAGCAACTCGTATTACTGCGCACTGCCGCAATGCAAATATCTGGCAGGGGACGATGAGCTGCCAATACCCAATGTCCTATTGTAGGACTGGTTGAGACCGTAAGCAGCAAACCGCCAGTAAGCGCAGCACGGGTTCCTACATATCACGGATAACCTACACCAATAACATAAATGAATGACAATGTCAGTCAGTCAGTGGTGCACACGTCCCATCGAGATTGTAAGCCTGAAAATGAAGTGACGCCAAAATCATCGACGATGGGCCGCATAGGACATTGCGGATCCTCTGCGCACTGCTGGGATAATCATTCTCGTTGATTTTCCTACGGTCTGCTGATACTATAAATAATATCTAATTCACCAGTTTCGAATCATCACGAAATCGAGTCCACGCTGCCCATGCGAGCTACTCGAATAGCCTTATCGTAAATGTAGTTGAAGAATCGAGCACCGCAAGAGGTTTTAGTTGCAGGGGGGGGGGGGCGTGTTGACCATGCTTCGAAGCTTAGACGAACCTTCTCCGAAAAAAAAACGAATAACCATTTATCACATGTATAGTGACGACATCCGTTGTAATCCTCGCTCGGAGTGTGCACCACCCACCCGCTGCACGTCGACATTGTGATTCTGTGCTACGAGTGGTAGGCGATGCCTACTCACAATCACGTAGTGACCGATGTTAGTGTTTGGCATAGGCTCGAGGTGTTTTCTGTTTACTCCCCCCGCAGCTCGATCCAGTGCTGCCAAGGTTTTGTCACCCTTCCGGCGGTAGCTGTATATGACCCGTACATCATGCGCCCCCGCAGCAGTACAGGTAGAGGGTATGTAGTATACGTAGCATGCTGCTGTCATCAGCGCGCGCGCCGCGCGTTCCGCGATCCGCCATCACATCGCCGCCGATCCGCTCGCCCGCGCCGATGTCGTCGTAGTGCCGCCGCCAGATATAGTGGTTCAGCGCGATATATATTCGATATATATTCGGTTATAGTCCGTGTATTCCGGTGTCGATGAACTATGGCGACGACAATAACTGGGACGGTGGCGCGCAGCATGCTACTGTCGTCGGCGGTGCTGTGCCGCATATCTCCACGAGCAGCAACTTCCGGAACCGCCCCAGACCTCCGTAGTCAGTGCCATCGGGCACGCTCCGACGCTTGAGAGAGATACGTGAAACGATACAGACGGGAGATACGAATCGGCTGTAATGGTCCTGCCTGGCAGCAAGCCGGATCGCTATGCCGGCGGGCGGTGGCGATGGGGGAGCGGCGCGGCGGCGGTGGAACAGTAGTAAAAATACTACAAGAAGCGCGCGCCTGCCCTGCCCGCCGACACCGCCGCCGCTGAGGGGCCGCCTCGCCTGCGCGGCCGGCGGCCGGCCAGGCGGCACCGTCGCGTCTGTCGGCGTTTATGAGGGAGGCGCTGGAAGCGGAGGGGAGGATCACCGCCGCCAAGGTACCAGCGGCTCCGTCGACGAGAGGCATCCCGGCGACGAGGGCGGGGGGAAGGGGGGGGCGGGGTGCAACAAGGCTCGGCACTGTTCGGGTATTGGGCGAGCGACGCGCCCCGACACCCGGCGCGACCCCCCGATTCGCCCTCACAATTGGATCCCCTTGCATCGTGCCCCTGCAGCGCTCGGACTTCCCCGCGTAGCGGAGCAGCAGCCGGGAAGCCGCTCCGCGGAGCGGGAGCAGCGGGAGGAGCGGGAGGGGGAGCGGGCGAGAGAGGGGAGCGGCCCTGGGGGAGCTGCTGCAGGTGGCCCTCTTGCTCCCTTAACCCAATTCACCCCCCCCCCCCCCTTCGCCGCGCGCCGCCGCCACCCGAACCAGCGCGTGCCAGCTTTGCCTTCGTCACTGCGCCCCCCGCACCTCGCCTTGAGGGCTCCGCTGGTGTGGGTTGGGGGAGCTTTCGAACCAACATGTCCCCGCCATCAGGAGCTCCGCGGTTGCGGTCATCCCGCTGTTGATGGGGGGTGGGCAGCAGGGAGAAGGGTTGGCGCAGGAGCAAGCGGGGAAGCGGAGGCGAGGTGGGGCGAGGGGAAGGGGGGGGGGGGTCCCTCAAAGCGCGGGAGCCGCTCACGCTCAGTCGACGACCCCCCCCCCCCCCCCCCCCCCATCAACAGGTGCTACCGCTGCAGTCGCTCAGCGAAGAGGAGATCCGCAAGGTGGCTGCCCGCGCACCCCACCCACGCCGCCCCCCCCCCCCTTCCCCCCCATTTACCATTACACCCACCCACCCGACAGTGCCGCCCCCACTGGTTGCCTGACAGTGCCGCGGCGCCGTTTGCAGGCGTTTGATTTGCTGGACTTGGACGGCAACGGCAGGCTCAGCGAAGGCATCCCCCCCCTCTCTCCCCCCTGCGCTCTGCAACCAGAGGGGCACGCAAGGGCAGGAGTGCAGGGCGGAAGGGGGGGAGGGGGGCATGCCTTCGCTTAGCCTGTGTTTCATGTTGCATGCGGTCAGCACACGTGCGCAG